>VXBR01007309.1:336878-440430 GCA_013400215.1 Cisticola juncidis
AAAGCCAACCACTCTTTTTTCCAGTAAAGGACTTCAATTTGCAGTACAGAGCAAGAACACTGCAACTCTATTTAGATACCTTATGTTCCGGAAAGCTCTTCTGTTTGGAACACCCTCCACCCCCACACACACTCTGATAAACTTTAGCTTTTAAGATTCTCCAGCTGTGCCTCCAGCAATAATTGGGGTCATTAGTCTTTGCCTCCCCAGGCTAATTACCAGCACAATCCAAATGTCATCAGCTAAAGAAATGCAGCTTGAACAGGTTAACCGATGCAGTCACATGCAGGTAGAAATAAGGGGGAAGAGAAAAGATAAGACTGTTTTTTGTGCCTGTTTGTATTTGGTTCTCTAACTTAAGCACCAAGCTGTACTTGCTTTTACAGGGACTGTTTATTTTAACGGGGTCCTAAGTGTTCATTTGCTGTGAAACAAGCACAGAAGAGATGTTTGTGTCATGGCTCTGTTCATACTTCAATTGTGTTCTCCTTGAGTAGAAATGAAGTCCTTTAATTTTGATCAGAATGGTGCTGCATTTGAAATGCAGTATCCAGTAACTTTAGCTCTGGTATGGTGAAAAACTAAGATGTTTTCCACGTTTAACCAATGCTAAAATTGTAAACTTGGGCTGGAAAAGCCACAAGAATGGCCAATGCACTGTAATATGAACTCTTCTTTTAAAGTCAAATTTTGAAGTCAGTGTATCAAGAGTTGTATGTAAGAATACAAATTAAGAGAGAGAGATGTAAGATGTATCTCTCTCATACAGAGAAGATTCTAATTTGACCCTGAAGTATAACATGAACATTAAAATTTTATAAATAAATTCTTGAATTCATGCTAACATATAGAAAGCATCTCTTTAAAAGCTTTGCTTTGACAAGTATGCTCTTTTTGACCTCAGGAAAATTGTGTGGTAAAGTGCATTTCTCTGATGAATGGAGGAAAAAATAAGTTTTCACCTCAGGTCCAGAATTTTGCTCTAAATTGAGGGTTGTGGATTGCATAGCAGGTACTTTGTAATGGGGCAAATCAAAGGTTCTTCTACTTTCTGAAAGCAATTTTGAGGAAGAGTTCATGATATCACCTCATGTTTCAGATAACTTACAGTCATGCCGATAAGTCAAAATGATTCTATGAGGAAAAAATGCAAATGATTTGGTCTCTAGGGAAAGATTGCAGGTATATTTGCATTCCTTTAATTAGAGCATGAGATAGCAATGTGCTGTATGCAATATGTTTTCCTAGATAAGTATATACAGGGCTCTGCTGCTTAGCTGTTCCTGGGAGCTGAACTTTAGGGCAAGTTTTTTGTTACTGGAGAGTGGATTTAGTGAAGCTGCTTTAGGACCACTGACAATTTGCTGGGTTTGATCATTCAGACCTGCAGCTTTTGGAGTACGGGCAGATTTGTATTGCTGCATACGGGAAGGAAAATGGATCTGGCTTTTATGCAGAATATCTGAGCTTATCCTCACACATCACACCGGCAATAAGAAGAGATCTGAGAGTTAGCTTTAGGCCTGCTTTTCATGCTTGCAAGAAAATGTTTTGCAAGTATGAGTTCTCAGGAAATGGAGAAGTTCTGTTCACCCAACTCTTATTTTTAGCAGTCTCACCTGAGAATCACAGAATGGTCTGAGTTGGATGCGACCCACAAGGATCATGGAGTCAAGCCCCTAAGTGAATGGCCCATACCAGGACTGAACCCACAACCTTGGCCTTTTTAGCATCATGCGCCAACCAACCACTCCTCTATTTACGCTTATAACTCTTGTCCCAGTTTTGGATACTTTCAGTTCACACAGTTATGAGCACCCTTCAGGCTGTCTCTGGAGGAGAAGGGCAACATTTTGTATTTTTGAATACAATAGCTGCAACAGTTATGTGGGAGATATGACAAATTCCCTATGTACTGAGTGCCAGAGCTGGGAATGTATGTAGATTAAAAATAAATTGCAGCTAATGTAGGGCTGAGTCCTTTACTCCAGTTTCATGATTACAGCTGAAGCAAAGTGCTTTCCTTTGTGATAAAATGTTACATATAAGAGAAAATGTAGACTGCATGGGCAGCAAACACCTGTTTAGGTCCCATCACTGCTCTAAGTGTCTGAATAGTAAGCTTTTCTTAGCTGTAAAATTTCACTAGAAAATGGCTTCTCAGTAGTATAAAGTGTCACAACTTGATTTACTGTTGAAGAAGAACAAAAATGTGGGCAGGGAACTAAGGGGCAAGAGGGGATGGGAGATGTGCAGGCAGAAGTTGTGAAGTGAAATGTATGGCTTGTTGTGAGCAAGAGCCTCCTGTATCCCCATTGCTGCAGATAATGGGTCAGGAGGCAAAGTTAAAGGAGCAGTTTCAAAGTCCAAAGAATTCCTGAGCAACCAGGAATGTTTTGCAAAGGCGAGGGTTACTGCCTGTGTGCCTGTTCCTTTTGTGTGGGGTGGAAGGATGGCAGTGGGTTGAGGAGCCCTATGAACCTCTCTGGCCATTAGGGGAGGAAAATTTTCCCACAGATGTTTTCAGATGAAAAGTGAAACTGACTAAAATTTTTCTATTGAAATGTTAGACATTAATGCATATTTTCTCAAACTGAAGTTTTGATTGATAATGTTGGCTTTTTTCGCCCTAAGAAAATTGAAAATTAGATTTTCCAGAAAATAGTATTGTAGTTGAACTGCAGAGGGTGCACAACACCTGACTCTGTCTCTTCTGTGACTTGGCTGTGCAAATCATCAGGAAATGTGTGGGGCAAAAGGGTTTTCTGTGTCACTTCTCAAGAAAATGTAATGGAAATAACAAAAGCTCCTCAAGGCTGGTTAGCTAGTGAGTGCTGAGTTGTGTGTTGCTTCTGCAACATGGGTATTTATGACAAACCCTGTCTGCAGCAGAGTTTACAACAGCAGGTTTTTTCTGCCCATGACTCATGAAAAAACACTGTTTCATTTTAGAGCCAGCTGAGATCAAAACTTGCCATGTAGCTTCATGACAAATTATATTTTGTTCATGTTTTAATATCTGACATAACTTATTATGTTTTCCCATGGATCACTTCATCTGTTTGCCTGAAAAAGCTGTCAGAAAACCTATTTATTTGGTAATGTGCTGTATACGCTTAGGAGTATTTCACATTTCTTGGTAACAAATTACCAAAGTGCATTTTGAAAGCTAGTTGAAATCATCCACAAATTATTTTTTTTTTCTCTATAAGAGAGTGGAGTGTGTGTTGAGCTTTGTTTTCTTCAGTTTTATTAAATTTAAGTTTGAAAAGTGTTTTTGCAGAAAAAGTCTTTTCCATAATTGCAAACTTGAGAAGTGCCAGAACTGATGCTGCTGTCCCACCAATTCTGATAAAAGTTTCCTGTCCAGGCATCTCTCTGTATTACTGAGCTCAGAATGTGCCACAAATGATTCATTACCTAGAGCAAATTCAATAGATTTTAACAAAAATAATTTTATTTACAGGCGAAGCGAGACATTGTTCAACAAAAATAATAAAATTCTTATTTGACTCACTTGAATAGACTGCAACTGGCTGCTGGGCTGCAGTTCTGAATGAAGCTGCAAATGGAATGTAAATTATGAATATAAACACTATTATCCATTTTTCCAGTTCATTTCTCTTGTGTGGTAATTCTGCCTGTTACCCTTTCTGATTTATTATAAGCTCTGTCAAGAGGAAAAAGAAATTAGAGATCAACAAATGTACATGTGTGTGTGCATGTTTATGAAACCGAATTTTTGTGAAATACTGGACCAGAGCACTGGGTTCTCAAAAAGATATTTGTGTCTAAATCCTTTGCTGCATCCTCATGTGACTTCACACCATGAAAACACCAGCCTTTCCAAGAAAGGTTTTTCTGGGTTTTTTTTTGTTTGTTTCTGTTCTTTTGTTTTACTGCAGATAAAATTAGGTCTTTTCAGAATAAAATATTCTATTATGGATTTTCCAGTGGAGCCACTACTAAGCCCACCTCACTGAAAGCTACAGGGTTCCTTTTTCGTGGAGGACAAAAGGCAGAAGTCTCCCAAGTTTGTATCTCTATTGCCTCTTCTGTAGAATTGCCTCTATTGCCTTTTCACTGTAGAAAAATAATATGTGAGCAGTGTGCTCCTAAGCTCTGGCAAATGTTCCTTGACCTAAATGATCTTTGAGATTTCGTCTAACTTAGGGGCCTGGATGCAGTTATGGTGATGGAGTAGAGCCACTGTTTTACCTCTTTGCTCTGTGCCAGTTGTACAGGGTTTGTTTAAAATACTGTGTCCATAATCTTATCACAGCCTGTGTACGTGGACTTCAATGAGTACTGCTCCTATTACTCAAGAATGAAAGAGCCAAATCCTAAATTAGTGAATGTCCATGGTCAAAGTTTGAGGAATGAACTGAGATTTCCATGTGGTACCAGCTGTTAGCCAGCAGTACAGAAATGCAGCAGGTTTGGGCTCAATTCATAAGAGCTCCCTTCAGCTGCTCTTTACTCTCCAGTTTTGCCCTGCTCCAGAATGAACTCTCCATCAGCTGCAGTCATTCAGGAATGTCCACTGACTCCAGTGTGGGTTCTGCAGGTGCTGCAGGGGGATCTGGAGCATCCCCTTCCTTTCTTCTGGGGCCTTGGCATCTTCAGAGCTGTTTCTCACGTTTTCCTTGCTGTTCTCTCACAGATGTTGTGCAGCATTTTTTACCGTCTGAAATATGTCCCCAGAGGGGAGCCAGCAGTGTTGCTGATGGGCTCTGCTGTCCCCTGCAGTAGGTCTCCTGGAGGTGGCTGTACCTGGCATGAGACAGCCTTGGCCTCTCCTCACAGCAGCCACCTCTGCTGCTCCCAGCACCTGGGCACCTGCAGGCATTACGGGAAGAAGCACAGAGCACATCTGGGATGCACTGGGAAAGATCTCCACATGCCTGGTGCCTCCTCTGCCCAGGGTGTCAGGAGTATGTCAGGCCCTCACCTACTGCTGTGGCCTGAGTTCTAGAGATAAAATTCAGCTGTTTTCATCTGGCTATTAAAAATGGTGGTAATGGTCTTTTGAACACAGCTTATAATTTCAGGATGTGGCATTGCTTTTTCTTGGAAGCTCACAGGTCCCTAAAATCTCTCAAACAATTGAAGGGGTTTGACAGTAAAAGGATAAATTGGACATTTAACAAGGGTAATAAAAATCAGATCCATTCCCTCTCTCTTTTCTATTCTGAAATTGTTTAGAAACACTTTTATTTTTTCATCCTTTTGATACCATAAAAACAACAAGGATATCTGTACTTCTGCTCTGTAACTACAATTCTGTTTTATTTCTTGTATTAGTACTGTGTGAAAAAGCCACAAAATCGTACAATATCTTTCTTCTTCAGTTCATTTTAAGGTCCTCTTTGGTCTATTAAAGGCAATGTTTTAAACGTAATTTTACTCATCTTTCATTTCAGAAGTTACATTTTCTAAAGTATCCACTAATAAGAGAGTATATCTGGTGAATGTGACTGCTCATTTAGTAGGTCTTCCCAAGACGCCTCTACTCAACATATCTTATTGATCACTGAAACCAAATTAGGAAAATTTATCTCAACTTCTGGAAGCTGTTCTTTTTTTAAGTCACAAATGCTGTCTTAAATCCCAGTGTTCATGGAAAAAATTTATGCATTGTTGTTTTTTTAAACTGTCAGCATGAACCTCACTCTAAATCACTAATGACAGAGCTTTATTCCTGTGTAGATATCTTGTTGCTGCTTCTGAAATTTTTGAGTAAGACTTTGAATCCTGTGTGGGATTGGTTTAGAAGATGTGTTTTTTTTTGCAGATGGGTGAAGGAGCTTTCCTGTTGCACATAAGATATACAGCTATAAGCCCTCTGAAGAGATCTTATAGATATATGTGTAGGGAACTTAGAAAAATATATGTTTATTAAAAAAAATCATATTGGGTTGACACCTACTCTTTTCTTCTCCCATAGTTTTTATAGCCTGGCTTTAGGAAGCTCCACATTTTTGTGGAAACAGTATCATCTACTATTTTAGCAGGAAGAAAAGGACCAGTGAGGGTTTTAACTTCCTCTGTTCTTTACCTAGCTGTATGTGACAAGCTCAAGCTCCAGAAAATTTTAGTACAATTAATTTGCAGGGCAAGTGTTCATCTTATAAGATGTAAGAGGTACAGTATGCATTTATTTCTAAACATACTATATTTTGTGAAATTGCTATTTTAGACTAGGTTAATAGACTTCTGAACTCATGCAAGAGAAATGAGAAAAAGCCTACACAACAGCACAAAATTGATACATAGTGGGACACTGTACAGACTTTTTTAGGTAAGCTTCTCATGTCAACCTGCTGCTGCAGTTGACAGAAGTAAAAGCCAGACCTATTTTTAGTTGCCTGCTTTAGGATGAGATGAATCGCCTGCTAGAAGGAATGTATTCACAACATGAACTTGAGAGGGAGCCTGGGGTGACTAGCTCAGATTTAAATGTCTGTGCTATTAGATTAGGGAAGAAAAATCCCATTCCTCTTACCTTATTTCTTCTTGGTGCAAGGTGGGGAAATTTGACAGGTAGTTGATTCTGTGTGGAGCCATTGAGAATACCACATTTGTAGGCATAAATGCCTTAATTCTATTCCCAGTAATATTTAACAAACTGCAAATAGAGATCAGTATCTTACAGAAAATGCATATGTTCCTGGCAAGTCACCTTCAGGGGAATAAGCTCACTTATAACCTTGGGAAAAAGAATAGTTTAATGATATACTTCTGCTTGACTGGTTTAATATCTTTGCTTTAAAAGAATAAGTATCATACTCATCTTCTTGAGGCTGTTGTTCAGATTCAGTTTTATATTCTTACATGGTGCTTGTAAGTACCACATATTTATCTGCACAAAATCCCTGAAAGAAATGAAAAGGCTACTTTTCCACTTTCTATTAATGGGAATCTTTAGCATAGGACTTTGCCATGGGCTGAGTACCACAGCAAATCTATCCCAGATGAGGAGACCTGAACATAACTCTCCCAGGTCCTCAGCTTTAATTAGACCAATCCTTTTCTTCCACAACAGACATCGATAGGAAACCTCATCTGTGTGAAGAATATGTATGTAATGGTCATAGCAACCCCCTGTTTCCCCTGTCAAGGGATTGATTGTACTAGCATTGATCCAAGTCCTTGCTGATGAAGTTGTGTTTCTTCCTGAATAGGACTCAATTTATCACTGTGTGCCAGGCCTATAGAAATGTACTTTGCTTCTAAAGCCGCTCACATATCTCTAACATAACATCGAACAGTGAACTGACTTCTAAAAGGAACAGAAGGGTAATCCTTAATGTGTTTTTTTTCCACAAAGAATCTGTGCTTATAGAAGGGCTTGGTTTAATCTGGTTGCAAAGAGACCTTTTATATTTAATGAGTTAAACCACAGAAAATATTAAAAGATGAGCAAATCTCCAGAAAAATTCCAACTGTACTAAAATTTATCCTCCTGCATGGGTTGGCAATTCAAGAAAAAAACCTCAAAGCCATGTTACTGGTCTTATGTGCACATACATGTATATATACACACATGCAGGACTTAGCACAATACTGGAGCTGTCCTATTTTTAATCTAGCTGGTTTGGGCACTGGCTTGGGCACAGATGCAAGACCTGGATCAACTCAGCCTGCAAGACTTGCTGAAGCAGCAGAGAAAGACTTTGGACTCCTGGTGTGCTCCTATTTCTGTGGCTGAACCTGCAAATGTATTTGAATAAATTAGGTTACACCTGGTTTTTCAATGCTGTGCTACATCTCAAACTGAGCATGCTTTGGATCAGTACATGATAAGTAAGGGCAACAATAAAATTCCCTCACAGCACATGGTAATACACAATGAAGTTGAATTTTTCTCTGACTCACAATTACAGTAACTGTATCATAGAATCTGTGCTGATTATGCAAGAAGCTGTTTTTACAGGTAAAAGGGAGGTTAAATCCCAAGGAGTTTAGTGGCAAACAGAAAAACAAATATCTGTTTATATGATTAGAGTCAAATACTCAATGTCACCATCCTTCCAAGCATGGAGAAGGAATTCACAGCATTGGGTTTTTCATTGAAAAGGTGTCTCAGCCACTGAAGAACCTGCTGCTGAAAAGTGATGTTTTTGTGAGACATTTTGTGCCTGCCACACAGGCATGGAAATGCATATTGCAGGTGCTGATTCAACAGAATGACCAGAGCAGGAACGGCTGTATCTTACTCTTCACCATAACTTAAAATTTTATTTTCGAGCAAGAAGAACTTGTTGTCATAGAAAATTTCCTGTTCTTGACCCTACTGAAATGGCATGTAACCAGCTTTCTTAGGGCAGCAACGTTAGCCCTGGGAGGAGACCTTTCCTAGACTGTGTGCACTGTGTGAGTGCAATATGAAAGCAGTCTTCTGATCCCAAACTTCTGTGTGCAAATTGGCATGGAAAATCACTTTTCAGATCTGCGAAAAAAGCAGGTACAAGCCAAGCTCATATACTTTGTCAAAAGTTGCAGTGCCTGTGCAAAAAATGTTTCTGGGGGGAAGAGAGAAGAGAAGAGAAGAGAAGAGAAGAGAAGAGAAGAGAAGAGAAGAGAAGAGAAGAGAAGAGAAGAGAAGAGAAGAGAAGAGAAGAGAAGTCCCAGCCAGCTCTAATTCCTATGCATGCAAGCATTTCCATTTGCCTCATAGGGATGACTTGTGGGTAAGATACACTCACACAATTAACAGTGTTGCAGAACTCAGTCTTAAATCAATGCTTTTTCTTTCCCAACAGCTAGACACCCTCAGGAGTGAGAAAACTGAGCCTGAGGAAAAATTGATAGGATAGATTTCTAGAGTAGAAACAAATGCTCTAATTTGTGTTTGTAGCAAAAATGTGCTGTCTAATGCAAAGCAGTTTTGTTCATTAATGTTATATTCTCTTGCCAACACCTTCCAAAAATAGAGGCCATGTTTCCCTTTAATTCTGAAATGTTTCCATTCTACAGTTATCTTCCTTTTTCTTTTTCCTCTCCTTTTTTCTAATAATTGTTAGTACTAGAATTTATTGCCAACATTAAAGAAAGGTAGATTATATAAACCAGGATTCTGTTCAGTTTTAATGTAATGCTTTTAACTTTCTGGTGCAACTATATGAAGAACAGAAAGTACTGCAGTATATTGTGGGACATAATTTTTAATTTTTTAATTCATGTTTTTATGTTCTATTTTTCCCTTCTGAGCTTTATGGATTATATCACATTTTTTCCTATTCTTAGACTTTTTTTTCCATAAGGTATTTTTGAGACTGTTGGTTTTCCTTTCAAGAGAGTAGATAATTACATAGGAGTCAGTGGTCTGAGGTAAGACATACTGTGTCTGTTTGAATTCTTGTTGAATCCTTGTACTGAAATCAGACTGAGGAATTGGAAAGCTTGTGTAGATAGCCAATGAAATTAAAGTTGAGGAGGAAAGCTGAAAAGCAGTGGGAAATTATGGAAATCCTAGCTCTGTGTGTTGGATGACTCAGATCCCGCAGGACAGTGTCTCACAAATAGTTGCTTGAAGTTTTGTGCCTGGGGACCATACACTGAAACTGGAGCCCTGAAACCCTGGATCACTACAGAGTGCTCAGGCAGCTGCCACCAGAAGGATTGCTTTTCCTCTGCTCAAAGTAGGAGCAGTTGCTAGGAAGTTGTGATCCATATTCATCTCCGGTGTTTCAGAAATGGAGCTAAGGGATGCTTATGTAACATAAATTACATTTTTTCCCCTTTTTTTCCTTTTTCCTTCTCAAGGTAGCATGAACAAAAGTCTGCATCTAAGTAACATTTGGACAGCTTGAATTTTAACCTGAACTGGTAAGTGGGACCTTGAGGCCATGATCTAGCAGCACTCTTTGATGAACAGAGTGCCTGGATCCTCTCCCTGAGAAGAAATGTTCCCTAAATGCTTACAGATGTCTTGGTAGCAGAGGTAGCCTTGCTGCCTAAAGAAACAGAGGAAATTATTCCTACTGGCTCATACTGCAAAAACACTAATCAGGCAAATGTTGCAGCTCAGCAGGAGCACAGCATAGATCCTTGAATTAACTTCTAATAAGCATGGGAACAGCTGAACTTATTATGCACATCACCTTTAAAACATTGCCTTGTAGTTTTTGGAATGTATAACTGGCTACCTCCATGAGGCTGAATTTCATGGTCTGCATGTATTATCATTCAGCATATGCTCAGGGGTTTTTGAACTTTGTCTCTTTATGTAGAATAAAATCCCTGGAGAAATCAGATATCTTCATTTATCCTGTGCCACTGCCTAGCTGAGTCACCAAAACAGTTTGAAACAAAAAATTTGGCATGAGGAGAGTTGTGCATGTGCATAGAGCTTAGAGTGGGTATTAGGAAGATAAATGTTATTTTGCTCCCTTATCCCCAGAGGAGAGATGTTTCTTTTGTCTCATGGCAGAGCATACAGGGAGATGAAAAATTAATGCAGGTAGGCTGATTACTAGTGTCATTTTTTAAAAAATTAAATTGTTCCAGTAGTGAAATAAGTCTGCTAGTCTTGTCTACAAATCCCAGATTCCCAAAGGAAATTTGAATAGGCATTTTGACTAGCAAGTTATTTGGGAGAACCTGGTGAATGCGGGATGTTTTTGCCCCCAGTGTAAGGACCAAGGACAGTGGAGATTCTTCAGAAAATGGGGCTCTTGCTGAAGACTTAAAATGTAGCTTTTGAGATGAAATTTTAAATGGTTGGTCTCAGCTGGTGAAATTTAGGTTACTGAGTGTGTCTTAGGAATCTATTTTCTAAGCAGCTGTTTTATCAGCATTGTTTTGCTCAGGTGCAGAACAGGTGGTGGGGATGCAATTTTAGGAGACACCGACTGTCCTGGCAGAGGTGAAGGATTCCATCCTAAAAGGAACTCCTGCAGCTGCACATTGTCAGGTGCAGCTGCCCTCTGTGGACTTTGGGCATTAGGGTTACACCCCTCCCTGAGGTCATCAGGTATGTGATTAGGATTTCTAAAGAAGCTGTAATCCACACACACCAGGGAACATTGTCTAAGGTTCCCTTTCAATTTTAATGTAACTTATTTCTCCTCTAGGAAGCATTCTGTCCTTGTGACCGAGCATGTTCATAAACACAGTCTGTTGGCAATGTTTGTTCACTGTTACATTCTTATTTATGTACTCATTTTTGTCCATAGGTTGAAAATGTTCAGCTATACTCCCCAGAACGGCTCAAAGGCCTTTAAGGAAATAATCATGGAGATGAAGCATCCTTGTTCTGTCCACTCAGTCCATGCAGCAGCTCAGTGGCAATTGAAATGCCACTTGAAATAGAGATTTAAATTTTCTACAGGAACTACTAAAGTTCTCTCATTGCCAGCAATTTGAGAAGTTCAACACAGCAGGCTCCAACCTCTATTACTGCTTCAAACTGCTGTTTTCTCTCTTTACTGCTAGCACAAGGCTTCAGAGGAGACACCAGTAAAGACTATAGAGAATTGAATGTTATAAAACCTATGGAGACTCATTAGCATTTGTTGACTTTTTGCCCTGTTTCGCAGTGAATGACTACATTATTCAGCTCATCGAAGTACAATGAGGGAAGGAGCTCAGCTATTCCTTTTCTATTTCATTTTCTGTCCTTGGCTTTCTGCCCATATGTTAAATGAATAAAGACAGGGAAAATGTCAGTGATGACATGAGCAGTTCCATTATTAACCTTCCCATAAACAGTCATGACTCCCATGCAGTCTTCCTTTATATTCATCATTCACAAAGTACCTTGCTAACAAGCTTGGCAAAAAAGGCTTGTGAAAACAAAAAAGAGAAATCAATTATCTGAAAACATCTTCCTGAGATATCTCTTGTTTGCAGTGATTTAAAGCTGTATATCTTTGAGGAGGGATCCTGCACAGTAAGGACACATACATACATACATATATATACACACACACATATATCATGTCTCTTTGTTGGAGCTGTAAACAGACAAGGATGGATCTGAAGCCCTCTAATTTTGTACATGCCATTTTTGAGTTGTGGGAGTCCTTAAATTCAAATGTGGATCCTGATGAGCTGTGGATCAGAGGGCTACCCACTTTTGAGGGTAAAAACATGTAATAAGGGTTTATGTTGCAGTACTTTAATACTCTTTTGTGTTTGGGTTTTGTTGCTTTTCTTGCAAGAGGATTCCAGATCTTTTTCCACTGAATAATCATTAGTTATATTAAAGAAACATAAAATTTAGGGTTCTAAGCTTCTGTTGCTAACCAAGAGATTTCTCCATTGCAGCTATGTGTCTGCAAAGAAAATAGTGAGTCTGATTCCCTAATATTACCCTCCCAACTCCCCCCACCAAAAAAACAAAAACAAAAACAAATCACAAACAAACAAACAAACAAACAAACAACCCCCCCCAAAAAACAAAACAACAAAATCAAACCCTCAAACCCCAGACCGACTATTTAATTATTTCCAAGTGGTTATTCAGAGGCCTGAGCTTTGCTCTAGGCCTTTCTTTTCAAGTATGTGGTAATGTCAGCTTCTGATATTGTGTATGGTGGCAATCCAAGTTTTAAATTTTATATACTGTTGCCTTTTCTGCACTTTTTAGCTTCACACAAGCATCTTCATGAGACTTTCCTTATCTAAGCTACCACTCTTCTCAGTATATTACACAAACATAGCAGTCTGTACCCATGGCACACAGTGGTGGCGTTTCAGATCCCGATGCCAGATCTCAGGAAGCTGTGGGCTCTCTAAAGTGACGTTGTTCAATCTGACACCCACATTGCCAACTCCCCTGAGCAGGGAGTTCAGGAATTATCCTACTCAAGGTGAGCAATGACTGCTAGGGATCCCTTCAGCCAGGCCTGAGCTGTGTGGTTTGAATGACAGCAAATGCAGCTGGTGAGCTAACTGGAACTACACTGAGCACAGGTTTAGCACAGGCACTCTTCTTTTCACGGGCTGGTGTGTGGGGAGGCAGTGGAGGCACTCCTAGCTGTATTTTTCTGGTTTTCTTGCTCCTGTGTGTAGTGACACAAAACACCTGTAGGGTGCACATTTGAGACAACAGAACAAACTCCATGGACTACCGGAGTTACATGAGGATAAAACAGAGCTTAGGAAACAACTGCTGTTTGCAGTTTGAGTTCTGTTGATGAGAAAATATGTCTAAGGGGTTTTCTCTGATCCCTGTTGCTTCAGAGGTCAAGAGTGAGCAGTCTCCTTCCCAGAAATCTTTTGGCTACCATCCTGCTGCTCCCTGCAGAGCAAGGTTTGTGTTCTGCTTTTCTCTTAGCAGAGGAGTTTCTTTCCCTGATGACAACAATGTTGTTTTGCTAAGTCACAGGATTGAAAACTTGTTTCTTTTCTTTGACAGGGTCAAAAATGTTCAGTAAGCTAGAGGATTTTTTTGTTTTTCTCTCTAGATATCTGTTGAAGGGTATGTGTTCCTGTGTGGGGTGGTTTTGAGCTCAAGATTGTGTGAAACCTGTGTGAAGTTTTTCAGCAGTGATGTTTCTGTGACCGCTCTCTTTCAAGCAGGACTGTCAGAAACAAACAAGAAGTTGTCAAGGTGACGAAACTCTTTTTATGCCATTTTCTGAATTTCAGGTATAACCTGTGCCCTGTGTTTGTGTCCTGGTTCAGGCCACGACAAGGTCCATTTTTGAAGTAGCCTGGAGGGGCAATGTCTGAAACCCAGAGTGTATTCTGTACCACCTCACTTCACCTTGTGGGGGCAGGGGGAAGGGGCCTCTCCCAGGCTGGGGGGAGCATGGTGACAGTGGGCTCAGTCTCCACCATGATCATTTGCACATGGATTGCTTGACTCTCTCATACACTCCTTTTATTAACACTGCTGCTGCTGCTGCTGTCTGCTTTTTTATCTCATTGATGTTTGCAGTAAACTGTTCGTGTCTCAACCCACTATCTTCAGCTTTTCTGCTTCCAGTTCCCCTCTCCATCCAGCTGCAGGAAAGAGGGAGAGGAAGGGAGAAGTGTGGTGCATGGTTTGGAGTGGTTTCAGCTGGAAAACTACATTGGGGAGCACCATTCCTAAACCACGAGAGTTCCAGTGGCCGTGTGGGTTTAGCCAAGATTCTCAGTTTAGAGTATAATATTTATCTCTGTTTTATTTTGTTTTCCTATGCTGCCATCCAAACTTTTGCAAAGTGGTACAAAAAAATGCCTTTCAGGCTTTCTGGCTGGAAATGCATGTGAATGAACCAGTTGGCCTAAAGTGCTTATGTTTTGAACAAATGTCATTTTTCCCCTTCTGAGAGCCAAGTGTGTCACCTGTGATGTGTCTAATTACTCTGAAGTCCAGGTTTTGTACCCTTTGGCAGAGCATTTACAATGAAACACATTTTTATGAACTAAGACAACTGTGTTTTATAGTGCTGTATGTGCTGGTATAGAGAATAAATACTTTCCCAGGAATTAAAGAGATAAATTATTCCTCCAAATGCAGGGAAATATGCCTGGAAGAGTCAGTTGAGACAATCTATTTCCATTTCAGAAGAAGGTTGGTTTTTTGGGGTGGTGGGGTTCTTTTTGGTTTTTGTGTTCCTTTCCTTTCCTTTCCTTTCCTTTCCTTTCCTTTCCTTTCCTTTCCTTTCCTTTCCTTTCCTNGTGTGTGTCAGTTCATGGCTTATCTGCTACATAAAGGTAAAAGCAGTTAATAATTTTTTGTGACCCATTTAAAAATTACTGCACCTGAATCACTTCTGATTCCCAACCCTACCCTACTAGTGCACTTGCTAACCATAGGTATCAAAAGATTAGATTAAATTAAATGAATCTAAATTAGATTTAAATTATCTGACTGTTGATGAAAATATTTTGCATGACTTCACTAGTTTTCTGGTTTTGAGATTACCATATATCTATGTAATGGCATATCTGAATTATGTCCTCAGTTTTAATCTATAATCAAGAAAATATTTTAGGTATCACTAAAGAAATAGAAATTTGTTTGTGCATGAATGTGATCACATAATAGGTAATATTAAAAAATTATCATCATCACAGGCATCTTGATATTTCTGGGACAAATAAATAATGTTGTAGCTACTGTAAGACTTGCAGCAAGAAAACTCCCAGGTAAGATTTCTAACTTGTATTTTGCTTATTTAAATGGTCAGTGCAACTGTATCTGCTGCATGGCTGGTCCATAGCAGGCATGACAGCTGCAAAAATATTTCCTATTAAGTTAAAAGTTATAATCATACTTTGCCAAAACTCTGGTCAAGCTTTCTTTTTATCTTTACTTGAAAAAGTTCACAATGCAAAGTAGTTTGAAAATGAGCCTACAATAAAATATATAAATTCCATTAAAAATTATGTTAATTTTTATAATGGTATTTTTTACTTTTCTTTGCTGATACATCCTTCAGCTTCTAATTATCACTTTCAGTTTTTGTTTTTACTTTAGGATCTGTTGATCTAGGAAAAGAATTCTTAATAGAAAATAAAGCTTATGTATGTGTTCTTTACTGGATCAAAACTAGATATCAAGGTTTGGGGGCTTTTTTTTGCTGTTTTGGGGGGTTTTGTTGAAGCAAAACCTCTGAAGATAACCCAAAGTAACAGATTAATTAGATTTATGGAACAGTGTTGTTCAATTTAACTTGGTCAATATTTCTTTTAATATGAATGAAAAGCTGGAGTAAAGCTATGGGGTGTGTACAATTTTATTTTCTCTATTCTTATGGTTATTTTTCTTTGGTTGTTTGGTTGGTTGAATTGTTTGGGTTGTTAAGTGACCACCAAAATGTTCATGGTCTCTACAGTATACCTCTTGATTTATTTGGATTTCAAGTCTCCTTAGTCTGTTTTAAACATCAAATTATGAGGCCTAGACATGAAAAATCTACTGAGACTGTCATTTTTTACTACCATCTGTGAGTTGTATTTCTTTAAAAACTGCTTTCTCCTGCTTGCTTCAGGTAATGAATCAGGATATTAAATTAAGTGCTACTTGAAGGATTAAGATACTACTGAAACTTGTAATAAATTTACACAGTCACCACGGTGAGAATACTTGGCAAATTTAGAGCTGATCTTTATTCCTGTTATCTTCATGGATAATTCCCACATTCCTCCATCCAGGCAGAGCAAGCAGGAGCCTCTTCTCTGAAGATACACTTATGTATGCATGAATGAATGAATGCTTCCAGGAGCCCAGAAACACTTGCTTGTCAGCTTTCTGCACTGACACACAAGTGTTGAGGCGGTGGGAAATGGCAGTGCTTTTTATCAGGACAGCACAGGTGGATGGCCTTTGTTAACAATTAAATGTGGGATGTTAGGGGATGTGTTTTTCCTTAGTGTCTCAAAAACATTGTTATTTCAGGTTCTGAAAGCAAGGTAATGGCATAATCCCTTAGCTTTGGCCAGGCTAATGTATTCTTGTATTGCCAGACCTGTTACAGCAAAAGTGTTTCCTTTACATCCATCCAGTATTTGTTTTTTTTTCTTTACTTGACCTTTCTTCTCAGAGCACAGCTCACCCTGAGTTTTGTATTGCTACTGCCTGCTTTATTCCTCAGCTGTTTTCTTCCCTTCCTTTCTGTTTGTCTCCTAAGGAAATGACAAACCAGAAACAGTTGAGTGGTCAAGTGTATCAGAAATAAAGCAAGCTGATGCATGTGGCATGGTTCAGTGGATAGAGCACTTCATTTTGCATCTGAAAAAAGTTCTCTCTCTGCCACTCATCTTTTTTCCTTTTTTGGAGTGCAGAATGAGGTATTTTATCTTAATTTAGGCAGTGATGAGACAGGCTTATGTGCCTTCTTTTGAGAACTTTGAAATTCAGGTTTGTAACATAATTTTTGGTATAGATGTACCTTTTGCTAATTGTGGGAGGAGAACTCAGTAGGTCTGTTTTTGCATGGCTGGCATAAAGTGGAAAGAACAGCTAACAAAGCAGTCTATTTTTCTGGCACAATATCCCTATGGAATTTATTCTTGTCTTTGATCTGTAATAGTTCAAGTGTGTCATCTTCTTCAGATATCTCCCAAAGAACATCTTCAATTACACGATAACTGAGGATGGAGGTCATGGAGAGTGCAGAACCTTGCATCTGATGCAGAAGGGTTGTGTTATTCATGCCCTGTTTCCTGCTGTCAGAAGAGCAATCCCATGAGACAAATGTTCTCTGCAGGACAGCACTGCAAAACAATGCCAGCACTGGTGCACAACTGCTGCCTGTCCTGCTGCAGCTTTAGGCTTCTCACCGACTTTAGGCAGTACTCTGCTTCACAGGTGCTGGGCAGAGTGGTGCAGTCACATCCCAGTGACCCTACTTGAAGCCAGTGGGGTCTGGATGGGTTTATCCAGCCTGATCTGGGGCAGCCTCTGTTGTGTCTGACCTGAGCTGGATTGTGCAGAGCCACTGGTGCTCTGCTACTGCCTGGCCCAGCACGGAGAGAAATTCAGTGAGGCTCTGAGGTGACCTGCAGGCAGCCAGTCCAGCAGGGTTTGATGACTGCAGTAGTTTGGGGGTGGCAAGAACTGCACTGACACAGTGCTCCACCTGATCCAGTGAATCCAGCAGGGTTGGAGCAACTGAGCTGCTTTGATTTGCAGTGAGGGCTGCAGGCAATGAAGTTGATTTATAAGAGACTGTCATTCACAGGTCATTTAAGCTGTCACCACAGTAGTTCTGACACTGAGGGTGCCAACACAACCTAAGTTTGGGGGTTTCTGATTTTTTTCTTTTTTTTTTTGGGAAAAAATAAAGCAAGGAACAAGTGAGCTTTGGGGCAGGAGCCATTGTTCTCCTTTCCTTAACCAAAAACCTCCAAACCAAACCATGTCTCTCCAGAAATCCAAGATAAAATCTGCTTAGGCAACAAAGATATTATGCTGATAAAGCAGAGTTCTTGAAAGATAAAAATATTCATTCTCTTTAGAACAGATGGAGATCAGCAGGAAAGTTTTAATGGACTACAAAACCTGTAAAGTTTTTTGAATTCGTGATTATACTGTCTTGTAAAACTCATAATTGCCTCAAAGAGTAATGAGTGGGCCGAAACCACATTCCCATTGGTAGAAATGTGCACTGAATTTAATATACCCTGAGTCAGAATTAACTTGGATATGTTGAATTTTAATGTTAAATGATGCTTCTTATAAAACACTTCAAAAGGAGAAAGCTGAAGTCTGAAGAGAAAAAGCCGTAGAAACAAAGCAGGTCTCTGGTAGCTATTAATTTGTGAGACAGCACTTAGAGAATACTTCCTTGTATACTCACAATGAAAATAAAGTGGAAAAAATGGACTCAGAGTTGCAGAGCTGCAATGTAATGTGCACTATGATTCATACGTATTGTTATGAAGGTGCTGGAATAAAATAAAGGAACTGAATGTTCTCACTGGAATTCCCTTGATAGATTAAGAGGCAAGTGGTTGTCTAAGTAAAGGATGGTATCAGAAAAGAAATGAAATAACACATCAGATCTTTTCATCTGAGCCATTGTTTCATCTTACAGATAGTTAGGGACGGAAAAAGTGAGGTCATGTATTAGAAATGTGTTTTTTATTTTCCCTTTTTTCTAAAGGAGATACTGGCAGGTACAAAATCCAGAATAGTCTCAATTCTTTTTGTTCCATCTCTAGGTGGCTATGAGAAAGCATTTCTCCTCAGAAGGATTTTTTCTTTGTTATATGATGTTACCTGGCTTGGGACTTCTGGCACCATTTGCAGGTTTTCATGAAAAATGTTGTAAGACTAATTAGTAATTTCTCCTCCCGTCTGAACAAAGACAGCATCTGGTGAAAGCTGTGCTCAGGGAAGCTAAGGAAGGATGTAGACTTAAAATTTCTAAATGGTGCAGAGTGAGATGTCTCTGGCCACCTGCACAACAGTAAGCAGTAAGAGAATTTTCCCTGTGGAAATCTGGACCATTAGCTTTTGGAAGATGCTTTGCTCATTGTTTTAGTTTGTGTGGGCCTCCGCCATGGCTCTTGAGTGCTTTTTCTGTGGCTGGCCATGTTCTAGGCTGGGAAAGTGCAAGCATATACTGGCCCTCTTTCTGTTCCCTGTTAACCAAGGAATCATCAAAGACATTCTGATATATCTAGATGATTGTATATCTAAAAATAAAAAAAATTAAAAAAAAAAAAAAGGAAGCTGCCCATGGAGAGGATGATAACATAACTTAGCCTTAACATAATCATTCCTGCCTGAATACGTCAGGCATATTTTTTTACTTTTTGATTTTTATAAAGATGAAAGTATAGTCAACTGTTCGAGAGAACTTCCATGAACTTGATGATCTTAATATGTGACCACTTCCCAGGGAAACCTCTTTCAGTGCCCAATCACTGTGTGGGTGAAGAGCCTCTTCTTAGTATCTAACCTAATCCTCCTCTGACATAGTTTCATGCCTTTGTTTTAATTTATATAATAGCATGTAAATGATGTGTTTACGCAGATTATGCAGAGACTTTGGTTTATTAATTCACTTTCCTGGTATTTCATTGAATCATAGAATCATTCAGGTTGAAAAAGACCTTTAAGATTATTGAGTCCAAACCATGAACAAAACACCACTAAATTATATCCCCCAAGTACCACATCCACACCCAGGAGTGTCACTACTTTCAAAGTTTACAAAGCTAATATTTATTTTGCTAGTTCTGTGAGCCTTGCATTGCAGTGAAACACGAAACTGCTCTTTACAAAAAGTAAAAAAAATGAATAATCTCTTTTAGAATATGTGTAAAACATTGTAAAAAAATTCTAAAAATTTTCAAACTTCTTAGAGAAGCAGATAACTGCAATTCCATAGGATATTGTGTAAATGGATAGAAAAAAACAGGTCCTTGAAGACCAGCTACTATGCAGAAAGAATAGAACAGAGCTACTCAAAGATTATCAGTAGGAGAAGAAATTATGTAAGGCTCCTAAAGTAAAAATAAATACCTCTTCTGGAAAAAAATCTTTTAGCTATAATATATATATTAAAATATCTGGAAAATTCCACTATAAGGAAAAGGTATTTAGGTATGAGGGACCTGGAAACATTTGAGTGGCTCCTCCCATCAAGAATTCTTGAATTTGAGTTGGGTATTACACCAAAAAGCCTTGCAACAGGTATAGAATGAGCCAATACCACAGTTACTGTAAGTAAATATAAAGTTCTGCTTTTTTTAATAGGAAATTCTACAGCTTCTGAATGTTCCTAGCCTCCACTTCCTATTGCTTTTGTCACTACCACCAAGCATAATAACTCTTTTAGAAGTCTTGCAGTTTAGACTTATGCTATCTTAAATTCTGCTTTAGCACCTCTAAGAGTTTAGGTCAAACTAGGAACTTAATATTCATTATATAACAAGCAAAACTATTAATGTTGACTTTTTTCTGTGTATGTTGGCTCTATGTGTGCAATTCAAGTAACAGTGCCAGGATTTTTTCCCCCTGGAAGAGTGAAGATCTGCGGAACAGGATGTAGAGAGGGTAGAGCTTTGCGGAGCCCACTGGGGACCCTGTGTGGCGTGTTTGTGCCACAAGATGCATGTGAAGAGCAGTGACCCAGAATTATACTTCTTCCCTCTTGCCTTTAGGGAAAAAAATAAAAACAAACACCTTGACATGCCTGTTAGGTCAATTTTATTTTCTGCAGGGATTCAGCCTGCAGCATGTGAGCTAAAGCGTGAGCTAAAGCATTTGAAAAAACCACAGTTCTGTGAACTTTGAACAGCCTCTTGAAATCAAAACTTACTAAGTGGATTAAATATAAGAGGAGCAACATAAAATACAGCCCATTGAAGAGAAAAGGATCCTCTCTTTTCCACAAGTTTCATCATGATATCTTCAAGAATATATTAATATGAGCCAGCAGGAGTGCTGCTAGGATCCCAAGATGCAGCTGTCAAGCAACATCTGCCAAAAAGGGACTTGCTTCATTACATTCAAACGTTTCCATTGCTCATTAGGTCTTACCAGATGGGGATTCAATATTTTGAAGTCAGTCACCCTGTATGAAGTAGTTTGTTCATGACACTGATGAACAATTATCTACCTGTACAGCTGGGACTTCTAGGCTGTTTATTTCGACTGAGTGTCAGTAAAGGGCACAACTTTAGCATCTGATGATAAAAAAATTGTAATACAGAGGGCCAGCTTGACTAAATAGGTGCATGAATGAGATTGAAAGTTTTTTATAATACTTCTGTCATTAATTTCCCTGTAGCAGGATCCAATGTAATAATCCCTTGTAAGATTTTGCTACATGATCTTATTTATTTTACTCTTCAAGTACAGAAAAATAATAATTATAAGTTCAAAACTGTTGTTCCAAGCCATCCAGTAGAAGATTAACTGCTGTGCATAATAACTGTAGTATTTCTGTTGGTTGATAAATGTTTAATGGTTTGTTAGGAAACTAATTGTCAGTTTAAATCAGGAGAGTGACAATAATAACTCACTTAAATATTCGCATTGTGACCTGCAAAGTCAGCTATAAACATAATTCATTCTAATTTCTGTGTATAGTTGATGGGTACAAAATATGTGGCAATCCCCTTGAAAAAATAATTTCAATCTTTATTGTATTGTTTCTTTTGTATTTTCTGTTCTTCACAGACCTTGTTATAAATAGAATAAACCAAAACATTGTTGTGTGCATCATGTGAATAATTCACCAATGGAGTTTTATATGGATGACTCTATGCAGTATCAGAATTTATAAGTGATTAAAATTTTGAATTATAAATTAAGCCATCTTTATTTTCCCACATCTTACAGTAAATCAAACCACATAGGGAAAAACAAGTGTCTATGCATGTACAAACACACATATATCTATACATTCACTAAAGCATAAAAAAATTATCAGTGGAAATATACTTAAAAAATAAAATCAAGTCAAGTTAAAATAACTTCCTCTGGTATCAAAAATGCTCACGTTTCAAGACCAGATGTTGTTTCTCTGTGGAATTCTCAGTGAACTGTATTTTCTTTGACTTCAACAGGAAAATGCCTCTAAGGAGATTTTAGAAGATAACCTTGAAGTATCTGAGTCACCATGGACAACAGGAGACAAGCAAGGTTTTCACTGAAACTGTAGGTATAATATTATTGTAAACAACGTTTTGGAAAAAATACTAGTGTACTAAATTAGCTCCAGGACACTGAAATTTTTGAGATCTTTACTTGCCCACAGTGAAGAAACTGGAGGAGGAGGCTGTGACAAAAGCTTTCTTTTTCCTTCCTGGCATGACTGGCCAGTGGTTTCTTTCAGCAGCAGAGGGATTTGCACACTAATTTATGCCCCTTTTCAGGAACTTTTCAGTTGACTGCATAGGCAAAAGTGGGGTAAAGCTTCTCTTTCAGTATGATGAGAATTGAGGCCATTGTATGAAAATTCAGCTGCCAACTTCCTCCCTAGTTTTCCAAGTGATTTGGAGCACCTAGAACAAAGATCTTGCTTTGCACATGTTCAGCAGAAACTTTTTTTCCATTTCTTTTTTCTCCCTCTTATATGCTTACCTAACCAACCCTGATGCCTCTGCTACTGAAGAACAGATATTTTGGTCTGAGGGGAAAAAGCATTTTATTTATAAAATCTCTAACTAAGGTTCTGAAATTAAATAGCTCATTAAAAACCTTGGAAATATTAATAAATGCTATTTTCCTTAAGGAACTCTGAGGTCAATCAACATTTTCAATTTAAATCATCCAGGAACCATTGAGGCAACTGTAATAAATGCCAACCACTTGCTTTTGAAATTTATGAAAATTTAATAAAATAAAAAATTTGTTATAAAAAAATAGTAATACAAATATAATAATAAAGGTTAAACAATTTAGAGTCAGACAATTTATGAGACAATAATAATCAAAGAGTACAGCCCGGGCCGGGCCTCCCCCTTTCTAGACCAAAAGTCAGCTAGGAGAAGGCACCGTTAGAGAGAAATCTTTATCTTAAGGGGACCCCCTTCATGATTATGCATACTTTATTTAAAACAAGCCAGTTTGCCTGGTTCTTGTCAATAACCCTCTGGTAATCCCTCCTGGCATCTCCTAGTCTGAGTCCTGCTTGGAAAGGTGGCCTTTGTTGATTTAGGGAGGTATACATCTCTCCCTCTGGAAAATCCAGGGGTTCCTGTAATTGTTATCTCTGTGTGAAGAATTTCCTGGTTATCTTCTCTTTCTCTTGAGCTAAAAAATATCTCACACACATAGTTTTTTATTTTTGGTTATTAAAGCTTAATGTTAATTACAAAGCTGCATTCACTATATTATTCAAATGTTAATACAGCATAACTGTTACATTCCCCTGGGGAAATGGTTTCTCCCCCCCCCAGAGAACCCCTAGGGCCGAGGACATGTAGTTGACCCTTCCTTCCCTTTCTGACCCCATTGGCTGTGTGCCCACTTGCTCCACCCCGGCAAGATCAGAGAAAAGGCCCTGTCCCTCTGTGTACGTCCTCTTTCCCTCTTCCCCCCTGGAGAACATCTGGAATAAACATCTGACTGCAGCTAAGGGTGAGAGCCTGTCTTTTGGATCCTATTCCTGTCTCATGAAATATATTCCTCCTGGGCTGAGCTAGTCTAGACCCCTGAAGGGGACAGAAGGAGGGATTAATATTTCACATAACTTTTCAATCTAGCATAATACATATAATAAATATCTGCGTAGAACCATATAATATGCTTTTTTCACAGGAACCCAATTTCCCAACAAAATTTCACTCTTACAGACAAGGTCTTTCTGTATACTCAGTTAGTATATTAGTTCAAACATACAGGAACCTTAAAAGTAGCATTACAGAAAATTCCAAATAACTTGACCCCGAACACTTCTCTGAAGCAGCATGGAAATTCTTCTCCAGTTTAGATTTTTTAAGTTGGCAAGAATTTCCCACACATTTCCAGAAGTTCCAAGGTCAATATTTTTCTTAGTATATAAAGTAAAAATAGAGAGGATTATTTGTCATATCACAGAACCACAGAACCACAGAGTCTGCTAAGTTGGAAGGGACCTACAAGAACTGAGACTGATCTACCTCTTTTGCAAATGAGGTAAAAAGCAGTACCAGCAGAAGAAAACCAGTGCAAATCAGCAGCACAAAAAGAACACACTGAAGTGGAATGGAAAGAAGATAGTGCGCGTTGACAGATGGCAAGGCTTGCCTCACCTTGCAGAGGAGAAGAGACTTGTGTTTGACAACTCCTAGAGGAACTAGGAGCAAGAACTGTGTGTAATTGCCCTTTACAACTGGCATGTGGCATAAGTGATAATTCTTTATGCACTGTGTTAACAAAGTGCAAGAAATGCATCTTTCAATCTTTGTGTATTACTCTCAACTCCTTAGTGGTTTATTCTTGGCAGGTTACAGCCTTGTAATATTTCCAAAGTGGTGGAGTGACAACTCTTCTGCCATAATGGTAAGATCTAGTAAACTGAGGTTCTGCAGATTACTCATACTGCCTCAGGAGGATGGAAGAGCATAATTTCGTCACTAGTGGTAGCACTTTATAGCTATGCCATTTTAAGGATGGCAGTACAAGCCATAAACTGACTTACACAAGCATCAAAAACCAGGATGTTATTCCAGGCAAGAAGACTGTAGTAGTGTATTGATAACATCTGTAATTTTTGTTTTATTTCTTCTGCACCAGTATACTTTATTGTGCTGTATACTGAAGGAAGGGAGGTTGGTGGCCCTGACTGCAAGGTCAAGGCCAAATATAAGAGCTAAATTCAATGTTTCTACAGGTAAGGTTGTAAATTTCAGTGGATTCTGGTGGCTTCTGCTGCTTGACTAACAAATGTGCATATTAGCATTTATTATAAAAAATATATTTTTTTTTTTTTGAGTATGTGTGCTCTTTCTATTCACAAACAATTTTAATGGTTTTAATGGTTTTGTGTACATTTGAAAACTGGCCATCTTGAATAGCAGAGACATCTTGTACATATTTGAATAAAAGTGGGACATCAGTATTTCTACACAATTTATTTTTGTTGACAAACTTTATCTGAAACACAATATTAATTTACTAGCTCTCAGGGACTGTTTTACTCAAGTTGGATTGTAGGTTGCTGAGTACTGTTAGCTTAAAACATGGTCTTCTATGGCCAAGGTAAATCAAAAAGGTATTTCACATCTGCATGCCAAAAGTAATTTATAGCAACAGTTTCATTTTTTAAACATTTAGTTAAACATTTTTACTTGATTTTTATAATGAAATAAAGTGTGCCTTGATTAAAATGCAGGCTGTGAGCTCTGGCAGTTTTACTAGCAGTTTGTGCCACTTGCCTTTTTTTCTCCCATGGCTAGACTGCTTCATGTATAATTTACTGAGACAAAACACTGGCCCTACTTATTGTCCATAAATACAGGCCCATTAGAAACATGTCTGAGGTGTAACTTTTTAATGGCTGCATAATGTTTTCAGACTTGCAGTTAATGGAATAGTAAACAACTTTTTGGTTAAATAAGCAGGGAAGCAGAAATGTTGCTCCATAAAATTAGTTTATTGTGGATGTATTGACATTTAACGACAAGAACAATGATTTGCATCTACTTAGAGGCAAATAAGAATTCTTCTCATCTCAGTCATATGGATACATCATCTTATGATGGGGTATGTGTACACTTGCTGCATAAAGAAGAGTAAATGTTGCCACTGTAGTGAACTTCTTTGTGAAAGTGTAAGTGGTTGCTGAAGATGTGAATTGGACAGATTTGGATAAATAAAAATGGTTTCCTCCCCATGCACAGGTTATGGGAAAAAAAACAAAAAACAACCCTACAGCAAGTGAATAAGTAGGAGGCAAATAAATAAAAAAAATTCTGCACTGGAGAAAAATCCATAGTTTATGAAAAGAGCCCAGTATAATTTACTGGTTTTTTGCCTTGTCTTAATTACAGACCTTCAAAGCCAAGGAGTGTAAAATGAGCACAGTGAAAAGTCAGGTGTGCTAAAGAGATCACTCCAACTGAGGTAACACTTGAAAGGAAGAAAGCATGGGCTTATTTGCCTTTTAAAAATATTATAATCAATACAAAAGAAAACTAAATCATAAAATCTTTCAAGCATAAATCTCTCATTATCCCTCAAGCATAAATCCCATCAGAAGAATTTTCACCTACTCGCTGTTTCCATATCCTTTGAAAAATGCTTTGTCTAGTCTAGACCACAGAATGTTAAGGATTGGAAGGGATCTAAAGATCATTTAGTCCCAGCCTCACCTGACAGAAGCAGGGACACATTCCCTTAGACCAGATTGCTCAAAGCCTTATCCAGCTTGCCTTTGCACATTGCCAGGGTTGTGGCATCTGCAACCTCCCTGGGCAACTGGTTCCAGTTTCTTATCACCTTCACAGTAAAGAATTTTTTTCCTAATATCTAATCTAAACCTACCTTCTTTCAGTTTATTCCTCCTTGTCCTATGGCTACTGTTCCTGAAGATGAGTCCCTCTCTGACTTCTCTGTAGGACCTTTTCAGACACTGAAAAGCTGCTGTGAGGTCTCCACACAAGTTTTTCTTCTTTGAACAGCCCCAATTTTCTTAGCCTTTGTAAGAGAGGTGGTCCAGTCCTCTAATCAACATTTTGGCCTTTCTCTAATCTTGCTCCAACAGTTCCATGTCCTTCTTCTTCTGCGGACACCAGAACAGAATGCAACACTCTAGGTGGGGTCTCACAAGAGCAGAGCAGAAGGGAAGAAACACCTCCTTCAACCTGCTTGGCCACGTTCCTTTGGATGTAGTCCAGGATTCCCTTGGCTTTCTGTGCTGTGAGCTCGTACTGCTGGCTCATGTGAGTTTTCCACCAACCACCGTGCTCAAGTCCTTTCTGGCAGAGCTGTTCTCAATCTCTTCTCTGCACAGCCTGTAGGTGTGTCTGGGATTGCCACAACCCAGGTGTAGGACCTTGCACTTTTCTTTGTTGCACTCCATGAGGTTTGCCAAGACCCCTCTGAAGGGCACCCTTTCTCTCCAGTTTGTGACCTGGCTTATAACTCCCTGGCTTTGTGATAAAAGCAGCAGATGTTTGGGGTTATTTTGAACTTAAACTTGTTTATTCCTAAAACTATGTACTATTCCACACTCCAGTTGCAGGTCCAAAATTTGTGCAACTTCTTGCAAGGTCATTAAGTTTTGTGATACATCTCCCCACACATCCATTTCACTAAAATTGGAATTTCTTCTGTTTTCACATCCACTTCATGCTAATGGCACTCAGTTTCATGCTTGCCTTATCAAGGTTTGTACGAGTTTCAGAAGTTTTTCCACACTTATCTATATCATTCCTGTGTTAGAAATGAACAGCAATTCACAAAGGAGATGATTACTAGCTTCTGAGTGGGTGAAACTACACAGCAACTGCATCAGCTTTTATAAGGGCTTATTTACAAGCCTTCGCCTTTTAGGCCATCTGTGAAGCTTTGAAAAAAGTCTTCCTTTAGTTATTCAGTGGGATTTAAAGAGCTTGTGATACATAAATATGTCTAATGTTGCAGTGAAATAGTTTAGTGGGATGAATAAAGCAGAAATCAAGCAAGATAGGGATCAAATTATCAAGTAAAGGAGGTTATATATTGGTTGCCAAGTTTTAGCAATCTTACCATCTCCTTGTAAGTCTTCAAGAAGCACTTGAAAATATATCTATGTTAGGAAGCCTCAGAAGATGGTTGTTATCAGTGCAATTAACCTCCTTAGCTGACAGCATCACTTTCAATGTTAAAAGTCTTTAGTGCAGCTAATAAAAGTGAGCTGCAAGGGTTGCTTCTGAACTCAACTCATCAGTTCTCTAGTCCACTGTCTGGTTGTTGAAGAACAGATTTTTTTTTCTCTGTGACAATACAACTTCAAGGTGAAAATAAATCGGTGTAGTAAATTATACTTTTTATATAGAAAAATTTCATAATGTTTTATCATGGCTCTGAAGCTATATGTTAATGTACAAAAGTGTTAGTTGACTGGACCTAGGGATAATGAATCCTGTTAGATCTCTGTATTACAAACTACCACAGAACCAATATTCTTGTTCAGAAAAAACTATATTTTTATAAGTGTTCTGGCTTCTTAAACAATGTAAGATTCCTTTTTTTTTTTTTTTTTTTTGGAAAAAGAAACAGTTAAAAAAATACCCTAATGAATTTTATTATTTTTATTTATTGTGTGTTATGAGCATACCTGTCTTTGGAATGAAAAAAAAATTAGATAATCAATTAAAAAAATGAGATAATCAAGTTTAGTTTGGCAACATTGAATTTTCAAAGGAATTTGGAACTTTTCATGTTCCATTGAGAATATGCAAAAAAGTCCTTTGAGACTTAGAGGAATAAGGAGATTGGAAGGAGAGTGAAATAGAATTGCACAGAACTTCATGGAAACAAATTACATCTACTGCAATTGAAAAAGGACAAATAACTGAACTATGAAATTGGCAGATTCATCAAGTAATATTCCTTTCAAGCTTTAGCAGATTTGTTTTAGTCTCATGAAATGTAAAATTTTCTTTTGTTGGCAATAAAATTCCCTGGTGCTTGCAAATACAAACAAGAGTAAAGAATGCACTCTAAGGTGAATTGAATTTATCATGTGTTTACTTTATTGTTACTGCAATGTCATCAGAGTGGAAAAACAGAATTTTCTTGTCAGTCTAAAAGGTTTAACGGGACAAAATCAAGAGGACAGGACTAACTTTGTGTTTTATTGTTTGGGTTTTTTTCTTTTCATTCTTCTTTCATCAGTTGTGAACTATGTCTAACTAGTAAGATTTGCAGGCAGACCAGGTACCTGACAGGTATGAATAGAAACATTATCATTTGATTGTGATAGAAGTACTGTTACTGAAAGTAATCTGAGTAATTATCTACTGAAAAGAAAAGCTCTATGAAACAGATTTATCCCTCAGAAAAGTATTTATACAGCATTAAAATACCATTTAAAATGTATTAGTAAAATAGATTTCTATAAAATACTGTTGCATTACAGAGATTGAAATATTTCCAAACACATTGTTTGAATTTCTATACTAATATTTCTGAATGTATATGCCAGTTTTTCTGTTATATAATTTTCTTGTGTGCCATGTATGTAGGTTACAATTACATTGCACTGCATTCTAGTTTAGTACATCTGTTGCTTCATTTTCTAGCTTTTGAATCATGGTTATTCCAGTATTTCAGAAAGCATCCTTTTCTGATGAAGTTAATTGAACTAAAAGTTGCCTCTTTTAGTGGTACCACAACTGTACTTTGCCCTCTTTAACGATTTCATGTTAATAATTTGGTACTTTGTTGCAGTCAGTTTGAAAACCATGCAAATAATTTAAACTATTCTGTCAATTCCAGACGCTTAATTCCTGTTCATGCCAAGGACAGTACGACATTCAGAATATTTGGTTTATTCTCTAGTGGCTATTTTAATTTTAATTTTCACTTTAGACATACTTAACTGATCCTACTGTATTTTAAAAGACCATATAGTGACTTCTATAGTGATCTCTGCTGGATGACAAAGCAAACTTGATCTCTTCTGACAGTGACACTAATCAGTGCAAGTTGTCTGAACTGATTCACCATTATTGGAAGCTTTTTATTACTTTTTGAGATGTTTCAGGAGAAAATAATCTCTTAGGATGAGAATGAAGATGGTGTAAATAAAATGCTTGTAAAACATATAAAAATCCCTAAGAATGGCTGTAAATAACTTGTTATAATACTGCATGGTATTCTCCATTATGTTTTACCTCAGTCTTGCTCTGATATATAGTGATTTGTTAACCTCATCTTGAAATAAATTCCTTTCTGTTTCCTGTGTTTACTTTATTGGGAAAGTACTTAATTAATGTCTAAACTTGCAGTTATTTCCAAAACTGTTACTTTTCAACCCAAAAACTCTACTAGTTTCCTATGTATTTCCTAAGAGAGGAACTGCCTGGCTGCAAAGGTGTTACTGGGGCTATGTAAGGAAGAGATTTTATTGTTTCCTGGAAGCCCAGCCTTTGCTCTCAGTCAGTCAGGCAGGTCTTTTGTTGGGCTCTTTTCTTCAGGCTGGGATGGGTTCACCCAGAGATGCCCTACGGCTGGAAATGTTCAAGGCCAGGTTGGATGGGGTCTCTGTGCAACCTGGCCTGGTGGAAGGATTTCTAGGTCATTGCAGGGCAGTCAGTAGTTAGAACAAGATGATCTTTAAGGTCCCTTCCAAGCCAAGACTTTCTATGATTCCATGAATTTGGGTGGGAGTGTGGTCCAGAAGGATGGATGGGTCTGTATGCTGAATACCTGACTGCCATAAACCCAGGATCATGAATTCCTGTTGTAGTGAACTAATAGAGATGCATCAGTTTCTAATGAGACATATACAAAAATCATCTTCTTGCATGCTTGAAATATTTTCTGAAAGGTTTTAATTAAGATTCTACTCAAAAACTTTGTATGGTTTTTAAAAAACATAATTTATATTCAGTATACAAAAAGTGGGATTCAGTTAGCTGTTGTCTCATATTTAAAAAAGATTTTATTGTTCTCTATAACACAAAAATTACACTAAACATTTACATTTTGTTTTATTATTAGCTCATTTTTTCAACACCAAGTTTTCTTGCTTAATCTTTTTGAAGTTATGTTAAAATAGCACAGATATTTCATACCAGCAACCAAAGCCAGACAGGTCTTAAGATAAGCACTGCTTTTTGAATTTGAAGTCCTGTTGAAGCTGGTTATCCTTGGTTAAAGAAACTTTGATATGATATAGCTTAATGTAATTTCCTAACTTTGATATATAGTTTTCCTGTATGCTATAAACAGTGTCCTGCTTAGCATGAAAATGGAGTTTGGGGTTTTAAGACAATACTTTTGGAAAAGACAGAAGAAGGACAACCAAAGTTTAGGGGAAAAGAGAAAAATGTAGGGATGGTGGGCTGAGGAATATAGACAAACTTATATACTTGATGGGTATTTTTGACAACCTTCAGAACTGCATCCAGAACAGCAAAACAAATTTAAACAAATTTGTCACTCACTAGGGATACAAACCTGTTTTTATAGTCCCAGGAAGGTTATTAACTAGTCTTTAGTAGAAATGAGTTAATTAGCCACTACTGCCAAGTGGCTAATTAATATTTAATTAATATTTATTTATTTATAGAAGAGTTGTTTTTTTAGAAAAATGGCTGCCATTCTGGCTTCTGGCTAGAGAACAAAACTACTTTAACTATCTGTTACAACATAGTAATTGGATTCAACCCTTGTACTTGAAAAAAAATTTCAAATTTATTATAATTGTCTTTATTAACTATTTCTACTGGTGAAGTTTTGTGCATTGCTTTAGAGTTCATTGCCTAAGACCTGGTACAGCTTGCAGCAGTTTTGTAGCCATTACAAATGTAAAGATTTCACGTGGTGCATCCAGAGATATTACTGAGAAACTGGAGAGGTGATTCATAGGTCATGACCTACCCAAGGGTGTCTCGTCTGACCACCTAACCCTGAATGAGAAAGACCTGGGTCTCTGGTAAGTCTTTGGTCTGATCTGCTTGTCCTCTGGGAATGCCTGGGAGGCTCATAATGGCACTTGTCACCTATGGATAGATATGAGACTCACACTTTGGCCGTGTGGGGAAGAGCATACCTTCAGTGGGTGTGTGTAACAAGCTGTATTACAGAAAAGGGACAATGAGGAGAATCCCAGAGGGTTCCCAGAGGGCTGCTACATGGATTTGTAGGGGTCAATCTGGAGAAGCAGATTCCACTAAATTTCAGGGTCAGCTGGGAGCTGATCATTCTTGCAGTGGTGTTCCTTCAGCTCAGGTGCTGAGACCCCCTTGGTCTGTCATCCGTGTCAGAAATCACATTGTGCCCTCCTCACGTGCCTTACCATTCCAGATTAGTGTTGCTGGATAGTGAGGTAGTGCTCAGTAATGTGGCAATGATCATGTAACCTCAGCCCAGTGACTGCAGGACTGAGTGATAAAAGATAGCTTCATATGAGTAGTAGTGTGTGCCTGTCCTTTAACAACTAAGTGAATCCTGTCCAGATAGGTACTGGAAGTTTTTTCCTATCTTGAGTCTCTGTGACAACACTTGGTACACTGCAAGAAGTAGAACACCTTTTACGATGAGAATTATGGAGGTTTATTTGTGTTATATATCCCTCAGGCTTTTTGTAAAAGTCTTGTGTTGCTACTTCAATATTTACAGCCTCAGTTCCCCTGTCTCAAAAGTAATTATTTTGCTTGTTGCTCATGATGAATACTTCTAGCACTATGCTAAAACCATATATAACAGTGAGCCAGCTACCCTATGTTCAAAAGCTAAACTACTGAAAAATCAATGCTATCATTAGTTAAACATATATGTGCCATTAAAGTTGTTTAATACCCTGTTTTATGTGAATTGCATCCTTAATTAGGCATGCAGCCTGTGTTTTAAAAATGCTAAACTCTATCTCTCTTTCAAACTAAAAATATATTGTGCTGTATAATTCCACAAAAATGGTGATTAGTGCTACAGAGTTACGAAGCTTCTAAAAATTTGAAGTCTACATCTATTTTTTAACTATAAATCTCCATATTGAGTGATATACTCCGTAAATATGTTAATTTATGATGGATCTATTTTTTTTCTGATAGGTGTTGTACTGCAGATACCTCTTGTGTTTGAAACCGTAAAATATCACCAAGTCACAGACTGGGTGAGGATGGAATGGATCCCCGCAGGACATCTGGTCCAACAGTTCTGGCAAGACTGCCCAGAACTGACTGCCCAAGACTGTCCTGATGGCTTTTGAGCATCTCCAAGGATGGAGACTCCACAGCTGCTCTGGGCAGCCTGTGCCCATGCTTGGTGACCCTCACAGCCAAGGTTTCCTGACGTTCAGAAAGTGTCCCCGATGTTCCCTATGCTTCAGTTTGTGCCCTTGTCACTGGGCATCACTGAAAAGAGCCTGGCTCTGTCTTCTTTGTCTCTAAATATCTGCAAGGGTTTACATACATTGATGAGATGCTACCCTGAGATTTCTCTTTTCTGGATTAAACAGTCCCAGTGAACCAGCTTAAAAGTAATTGCATTGAAATTTCTGTCTGAGACAGCATAGAGACTACATGCAATTGTATATTGTACGTGTTTGTTTTGTATGCATCTAGGTATATATGTATATATGTATAATTTCATATATACATATACAAATTAATTTTTAACATATCTGTATATAAAATACATATAAAGCTACTCAGACATGTGTTTACTCTCTTATGTGAAACTGTAAATTATGGCTAGAGTTGAGCTTAGAAATCACCCATTTTCTAGAATTCTTGATAAACCAACGTGTGATTCAGAGGCAATGATTCTGACTTTGTATTTCTTTACAGTTTTACAGCTTTGGTGTTACTCAGTTAATCTTGAGGCTGTTATCTGATATCTCAAGTTTACCCTAATGGAACAGTACAATTCTTTTTTAGATTTGTATGTTTAGCATGTAACTCCTGAGAATTTGTCATCACTCAATACATAATTATTAGTAAGAATTTGCATTATTTTATACTCCAAATGCAGAGTGAGGTGTCATTTGCTTATGTTCAACTGTAGCTGTAGTTGTACTTGCTGTTGTTGACTCCTAAGTGAAACCATAACTTTTGAAAAATGGTGAATTATTTTTGGATAAAAAGTGCATGATGACAGTAGTTACTGAGTAGTCTATATCTAAGTTATGGAGATGTATGTTTTCAGATGCCCCAGGTAGTTTTGAAAGCAGAACTGTTTTCCTAAATTACTGTAGAAAATTATTTGTTCTCATATGTGCTGGGGAACACACTCCAAAAATATAGAAAAATCTTAACCCAAAATTTGTTAACAATCATCAGAATTGTTTAGTTGGTAAAGACCTTTAGACCATTGAGTTTGACTGTGACCCAGCACTAGAGAGTCCTCCACAGGGGGTGACTCCAGCACTTCCCTGGGCAGCTTGTTCCAATTCTTGACAACCCTTTCACTAAAGATGATTGACTACATTTTTGGTGAAGAAATTTACTATACCCAGGAAAATGGAGATATTTTTAAGGATTAACATTTTGAGTATGGTTCCAAAATTTTACCACACTCTTGTTTTTCTCTGGCCAAGACTAATCTGTGAAGAAAAGAGAAATTTTCTGAGTCTTATTTTTTGCTTTGTTTTCTTTTGCTGGCTCAGTATGACTGCTGTCACTATTATGTGCAATAGATATCCTGAGAAAGAAAGCAAAAAATGTAGTGGTTAAAGTGAGTTTTATTTTTTAAAATGCATACAAAAAATTGCTGTCTATTAGGTAATATTTTCAGCGTTCTATTAAACTTTTAGTGACAAAAAGCTCCTTTAAAATTATTGCTTATCGTTTCTTTATCTGTACTAAGGAGGTTAAAAATTAGGTTCTGTTACACTATTTTGTATTTTTTGTCATTCTGATGTCCTGCAAATTGAATAAAATTGTGAAATAGACACAGTCCACACAAACAGAGATGCATTAGTGGCCTGGCTCCAGTAATGCTGAAATATGTCCTGGCTGTCAAGATGCTAAAATATCAGCATCAGAATAACTACATTAAATACCATGGGAAAAGATTGCTTACAAAATGTGTTCTACAAAGTGCAGCTATGGAATCTTTTCTATCTAATAAATATTTAAAGTGAAGACTGTTTAGATCACATTAGTTTGGACCAACTGCATGTCTCATTTAATGTAAGTACTTTGTTTTCACCATATAGCGGTGTCACATCTATTGCTTTGAAAAATTGATGCTCATTTTTACATAATTCATAGTATCATGCCTGCTGAGATGAGTAAAAATGCTTAATACACTCACAGTGTTGCTTCTGTGACATTTTCAAGGTCAGACATTTAATTGATGCTTGATTTTAATTCTATCAATGTCAGTATCCTCATTTAAGAAAAGGGAAATGACAAAGAAGAAGTTTTTAAAATAACTTTTCATATCTGAAGCGTAAACAGAAAACATTGTGGATGCCTTACACCTGATTTATTTTGACTCTTCTACATGATGAGAACTGTCAATCATATAATTCGTATTTTATATTTGGGTTTTGGCATAGTTATTGAGAATTTTCAAGAGTGTGCCCAAGGGATCCAAAATCTTTCCAAAATCAGTGTTGTATATGCATTTGTTTTTATGCTTGCTGATGTTTGTCTTTGGATGAGATTTTATTTAGCTATGCTCAAAAGTCTTACAATCTTTGGAAGATGGTTTATGAAGATTCTACTCTCCTGGAAGCAGGAGGTTACTGGCCAAAGTGAAATGACTGCATGAACAACATCCAGAGTCTGGTCCTGGACATGCAATCTGGTCCCTCATTTTTCCAAGGATATAGTTCACTGGTTCTGTTCAGTTGTCCTCAGCTTCCCTACAACCCCTTGGTGTGTTTGAGAATAATATCCTTATCTCAGCCCACAAGTTTTTAAGCTGCTGGAGAGCAGGGGGTAGGAACATTCATCTTCAACCAGGTGCGTTTCACTGGTCTCCTGCCTTTTGCACAAGCATGACAGTGAAATGTTGGGAACTCGTGTTTCACTTAGGGAATCATTTCACTTTCAAGCACAGAAAAGAGTGAGACATAAGGACAATCAATTAAACCTCTATGTAGACACTGAGTTCTTCATTTTTTTACCAACTAACCCAACAAAACCTTAAGACAGCAGTGGAGATGCAGATCTTAAGAAATACTTTGCAGACATATGCTGTGGACAAAAAAAATAAGAAAAATAAATCTGCAAAGTTATAAGACCAAACAAGCTTAGCTGGGACACTTCCTGCTGACCCTCAGCAAGGGTGTGTGTTGTGGGTAGGGAATGTGGAGAGGATGGAGCTAGAAACAGACAGATGAGTCTTTTGGCCTTTTTGTTCTATTGTACACACAGCAAAACTCCAAAAGTGCTTGGGAAAATTTCCTCATGGTATTTTTTGTTGGTTAATTCTTGTTTCAACATACAATTGGTCCCTTTAGGACTTAGAAAGAAAAAAACTGCAGTAACTCTTTCTATTTATTGTTTTGTTGAAATGAGACAGTACTGTAAGAGTGATACCTGCTGCCACTATAGGACAGATAGTTTGTCTCCTGAGAGATCTATGAAGGAGAATTAAAAAACCTAAAGAGAGAGAGAAAGAGAGAGAGAGAGAGAAGAAAAAAGTTATTGTTTTATTCAACAGCAACAAAAAAGTTACACTTTTGTTTTCTATGGTTCATGTTTTAAGATTTGGAGCTCTAACTCCAAATTAAATAAAGGAAACAGTATGTGCAGGTAGATTTTATGTTGCTTTCTAAATTGAAGTGACATAACCTCTATCTTTTTTGCACTGTTATGTCTAAGAATCTGGGAAAAGAAAGTGTAAAGTAGATAATAAAAAACAGGGGTAGAACAGAGCTGAAGAAGTCTATGTAGACTGTTATTCTGTCTACAGATAACACTGACCCTACCAAGACAGCTCCTAATGAATGAATGCTTAATCCTTTATTTACAAACCTCCATTGATAGATTTTTGTGTCAATAAATTTACTGTCTAGATGGGTGCTTAGGAGTTTTATTTTTTTTTTATGCTTGTTTTGTTCTGTAAGGGCCAAACTAAATATCTTTTATGTCAGAAATTACATCTACTTCTTACTGACTTATCTGTGGCAGAAGGGCAATATAATTTTCTTGTGTCAGTCTTGAAAGTTATAGTGTTGTCTCTTTTTAGGCATTCCTGGCTAAAACACTTTAAATATCTGTTTGTGGACTGTGTTCTTGAAATTTGACTGTTCTCATCGCACTCTTAAACCTTCTTCTGCTTTACCACCTCACAAACAAAACCCCAAAGGGAACTGGTACTCCAGATGGACCTAGCAACTCTGTGGAGGAGTTTCTTCAGTTTGAAGACTTTCCCTGGAAGAACACTGACCAGGATCATTCTGGACTATACTTCTAAACTGTTTAAACTTGTATTTTCACAAGTAATTTTTCAGTCTGAGGTTCAGCAATAAAAATGTTCTAGGAGCAGCTCCTAGGAGACAGGGAAGGAGCATGAAACCATTCACTTTTGGATGCTAAGGCAGCTCATTGGCATATATTCAGGGTGCCTTAGGTCATTTAACCTAAGTGTCTGGGAATGTCTCCAATACCTCTTAATTTGCTAGTATGAATGTTATAACTGCCATTGAAAATTTGGCCTTTATAGTAGAATCACATATTCTCTTTTAATTAAAGTTTTCTAGTTTCCTATCAGATTCGATCATGGTAAAACAGTTTGTCAGATGACTTCTTGGAAAAAAAAAAAAAAAACCCACATATTTTCACTCTTTCTTAAAGTTGCTGGTATCTCCAGGTTGAGTATTCCATTCTATACAACTTCCTGGGGATGCATGATTTTGTCTTTGTTTCTTTCTTTTAATCCTGTAGTTAGAAAAATGATTTCCCTAGCACAGATTATTCATGAGAGATGATGTAGAGAAAGGGGGGACGTTTTAGGTGATAGAATGGACAAAATCAGGTGAGGAGTTGGAGCACAGACCTCTCTTTCTGAGAACAGTGAAAAAACTAATGTGCTGAGGAGTATCTGAGCAATATCTACCTCTTAAAACCTTGCGGTCAACAAATTTTAAGTTAATTTAGCCTCAATAACCTTCAAATACTCTTACTAAGAAGATATCTGAATATCCTTGTTTTGAAAAACATGCAAAAGTTCAGGGGAAAGTATACATAAATTTAGAGTCCTGAATATCTTCATATTTGAGTGTTTGTCTGTTAATGAGGAGAGGAAAAGGCTGAATGATTTACACTCACATAATTAGAGTTATTTGTTTTACAGATGAATAATTACAGTCTCAAGTCTGAGTGGCTTGGTTTTACTCTGACACTGTTTTTTACAATTGGTTGAGTCTCCTGAGTTACTGATATACATTTCCACTCTACCACTTGGTTGGATTCTGATTCTGAAATTTCTTGCTTAATTGAGGTTAGATGAAACCCACATATGACTAGAATCATTTGAGTGAAGTAGACAAGAAGCTTTGTCACCATGCCTTGTTATTTAAAAATTACAGTTATGGACTTTATTGAATTCCCAGTCCCCAGATTCTTCTTTCTGAATTTTTAAAACAAAATCCTTGTGTCTGTACATTGAACATAAGGCATGTGAACGTGAAAGGCATGACAGATCATAAGCACATAGAAGGAATTTAGAATTAATTTATTTTCAAAATAATTGTTTTTAAAGTGGTTTTAACAGTATGGGGATTTGCCTAATGGTTTTTGAATGACTGAGATGAGAAATATGAAAAATAAAGACTGTGATGCATAAGTACAAGTAACATAATAAAAGCTATTCTGTAAAATTGAAAAGCATACAAAGACTAGATCATTGTACTTTGTCAGTAAGCTATGACAGGACATTTATTGTATTATTATTCTTCACTGTATGCTTTGTCCGGATATAAGCTGAAGGTTGAAAGCATTGAGCCATCAAAATTGATAATGAAATCCAGTCCTCAGGGAACTCCCACTCAGGAAACTGAAGCAGAAATGATCTTATTAGAGTATGTGTGAAAGCAAAAGAGAAATGATGTAAGTTGTACAACAGTGCATGATTGTGAGATTTTCTGGCATCCATTAATCTTTACATGGCTCCAATCAGATGTAGACATAGATTTGCTGTCCTGTAATTAATTTTCAGGCCTTTAAACTATCAGAAACCAAAACATTTGAAAGGCAGTCGCTCTTTTCATAGAGTATGAAATATTATGAAATACTACTTGATGGACTTGTCCCAATTTATCTAATCCAGGGACTGGAGACTGGGCTGGTTACCATGGTTTGGTGTCTGACAACAAGTTGATACTCCTCAGTCCTGGAAAGTTCTACAGATATGAGAGTTGTTTTGGTTTTTTTTTCTTGAACCTAATATCTGCAGCATTTTTTTAGGGTTTTCTGTTCCATCTTCTCGTCTATAAGTGTTCAAAAACCAGCCTTGTCGCAAATTTGTGGGATGTTCTAAAGTGGGTATTCCTCAGTCATTGTAGCTATCACAGATTCTTTTGTAAAAATAACCAGAAATAAGGTAAATATGACTGGTACTCCCAGGTGTCCCAGGAAGAACAAGTGACTGTTCTATTCCACAACTGTCTTTCTATTTCTAAGGATTTATCATTAAGCAAAGTATACAAAACTTTATGTGTGTATGTGAAAAAAAAAAAAAAAAAAAAGAACAAACAAAAAAACCCCAACAACAAAGCCAAAAAATGAGGTATTTATATGCTTCTGTATGCTTTACTAAAACATAGCCTCTGTTCAAGGAAAACACATACAGAAATTCCCTGTCTGCTTTATTTTTGGCCATTAATTTCTCTTGGCTTTCTGCTGCTGTTGCTGTTTCTGATCACAGTTGTCAGAATGACAGAGGCTGTGAAGATGGCAGCATTTTCCCATCTCTGTCATTAACAGACACCACACAAGTATTTTCTTTCTCTGAACTACTTAGCTACTGACACTGTCTAAATACAGTCTTGCTTTGCTGTTACTCCTTGGAGAAAGATTTATCTGAGCAGATCCAATCCCTGCCCTCATGGCCTTTAAACAGATGCTCTGCCCCAGAAGTACAGAAAATCAGATGTGCATCGGTATACACAAAGAGGAAAGGGGAAAGTCTCATGTCCTTCATTCCCAGTCCTTCCTGAATGTATGTTTGCTTCTGGCAATATACACAATAAGCTGTACTTGAGCTCACAGGACAAGAAACCGAGCAGATTGTTATTCATGGCACGTCAATACTTTCACTTCATATTTTTCTACTTATGAACAGGTTGTCTGTAATTTTTGACTGAGTTCAAGCTCTATTTCTTAACTTGTAAGTTGTTATTTTTGACAGTGCTTTGGTTTTGTTGTTTCTCAGTCCTGATTAGCAAGAAGTTTCCATAAATAAGACTTCACTCCTTGATTCTTTATCTATTCTTGGAAGTAATTTGGTGTAACTTTTAGGCTTGACTGTCATTTTGCTAATTGCTGACAACATTGCAGAAAATTTGGCCTATATTGTGCGTTGCAGCAATTTGTGAAAACAAACAGGATAGAGCAAATGTTAAATCACTGCCTGTCAGCTCTGTGAGGCAAGTGCCCATCTCTTCCCCTTATTTGTGATGTAGGACACTTATTTGTCAATGAGAGATAACCATCCATGAAATGCCCAATTTTTACTGCAGAGTGACCTGCAGGGGTCTCACTTCTGTAGACTAAACCTGGCGCAGGCAAGTGCAGGAATTTTTTAGTTTATAAATCCTGAGGCTGCATACCCTGCATGAAGCAGCCATCACAGAAAGCATTCCTTCCAGACACCAGAATTTTGCTGCTGCTCATCAGAAGGGTGAATTTGTTTAGTGGAAATGTTGAACCTGTAGAGGATCCAGAGTAGACTGAGTGAAGAGTTGGATTTAATCTCTGCTTTTGCAGAGCTGAATAAGTCTAATTTATTTTAAATTGTTCCTACATAGTAGTTCTGCTAATGAGAACCCCAATTCGCTGTCTTACTTTGCTATTATAGTTATTATTATAGTTATTATTATAGTTAGTATTAGTATTGGTATTAGTATTAGTATTAGTATTAGTATTAGTGTTAGTATTAGTGTTAGTATTAAAATGCTAATGCATAATCTCTTCATGAAGTAAGGTGGCTGTGTGGAGGAAGAACAGTGAAAGTAAAACAGTTTTTAAGGAGAATTTCCACTCCTGTAACTCCAGTGTTCTTACTGCAGCATTATTCACAGTTGGGTTCTGCACTGGGTGCTCTCCTGGGTGTCTTCACCTGAAAATTGAGGTGCTGCCTACCTTTCTGGAATTCAGCCATGGCTTCTCTGCCCAGTCCCAGAGAGGCTGTGCCAGGTTTTGTTTTAGCCTCTGCCCAAGGAAAGGGGAGGATGGTGCTTGGAGATGGGAGAGGTATCCTTGATCTCAATCAGTTTTCTGTTAGGTTCATGAGAAACTCAAGTCACTGACAAGATTCTTTTTCTCCAATACTTTTAGGATCAGGCACTGGGGACTGCACTAATGTCTCCTGAAGTGAGGAGAAAGGAAGCTATCTACTTCAATAGATCTTTATAGTATTTTGCCCCTGACAGTTTACTGATAGCTGGCTTAGATGAAGGTGCTTTTTCTTGAAATTTATAGTATCAAAATCTGACAAGAATAGGGCACTTCAGTTGCATTCCTTCTTGCTTGTTTTTGCAACTGAATTTATTACTTTTTCCCCTCTTGTTTCCATCAGGCAGTGAAGAGGGAGTGCAGCTCCCACTGCTGTAGATCTTCACATTTATCTCTAGAATTCATGCAGAGCTCAAAACACCATTGACAAATTACAGTGCTGTTTCTTAACAGATTCTTATGTACTCTATGGAATCTTTCTAATGGCTATAAGGTGAAAACCATATCCAAATCCTAACACAGTCTTTAATAGATGTAAAACTCTTTGATGTAATTGCACTTTTTTCCCTCTGTATTTGGCACTGAAAGCTAAGAGGCCATACCTTTGGGATCTAATTATGTAAGCACACAAACTTTGTGGAAGGGTGGTGCCGTAGTGAAATCATGCAAGAACCTGAAATGACTGCTAAAGTGATTATGGTCAGTTGGATAAAAGTGTATTTTGTGCCAGCTTCAGAAATGCAATGAAGCTGGTGAACTTTTAAACTCCTGATATTTCTTTAAGTCCTTTACTTTATAGCTGGGAACTGCTGTACTTTTATTCTTTTAACTGAATGATGGGATTATTTCAACTTTTGTATATATAAAAAAAGCATTAAATGAATTGCATTAAAGAAAAGTGACATATTAATAACTCAGAGACAGCCATTTCATTTCCCAGCGTCTACTTTGGGTCCTCATGGTCTCATATATCTTAATTTCTAAGTAGTTTCTTCAGGGTTGAAAAATGGAGCTTAAGTGTGACTTCAGCATTAAAAATTGCTTCTGATTTTGCAATTCCTTACATATGTAAGGACAGTTCTCTATGCATCTATCTCCTTTTTTAAAAAAGGCTCCATGGTTGAACTGACTGAATGCATTGATTTTGTGGGTGGTAACGAAAAAATAAATTCTTTGTTAGAACATCATATTTGCTCAAAAATATTTCTATTTCTCAGAGCAACGTACAAGTTAAAGGATGAGAATAATTTCTTTATCAGAAAAGGATCTAATAGCATTAATTTTCAACAAAATAGTGTTAAAATCTCCACGTCACATTGAAAAGAAATACAATTTATTAGTCAAAGTCTTGCTAGAGAGTTTATCCTACCTGAAATAGGAGAGGTTCATATGTACTCTCCCATGTTGAAAAAAGTCAAAAATGGGTGGTCTTTTTTATTTGTGGATCCACTTATTATGAGTTAAAATTTATATACTGGCCATCAACTTTTCACCAGAAATATTGATGTCTATTTGAAAAATAGCTTGACACTAGAGACCACAGAAAATCTCACTCCAAGTTAATGGTGTGTCTTTCCATCGTTAATTTTAAAGTCAGAAAACTTCATCCATTTGCTGTATTGATTTGCTAACAAGAGCGTTTCTTTGTTCTGTTGTGTATGCTACTTGTTTTGTGCATTGGCAGAGCTCAGGGCCTGGGGTGATCTGGACACTATAGCTCTTCTCAACAGGATCCTTTCTAATTTATTATGCCTGAATTTCCATGTCTGAGTCAGGCTGAAAGATGCAATTTTACTGAAGAATGACTTTTTCTCAGCTTTCTTGGCTTTCTAATAAGGAGAAAGAGAAGCTGAGAGAAAATGTGCAGCCATTTGTGGACCATCAATTGTGCAATTAGGAAAATAGTGCTTCTGTGACTAGCTGCATCTTCAAATTAATGTCCACTTAGCAGAAATCAATTTTAGACTCTGACTTTCAAACCTACTAATGTCTAGAAATCTAGAAAATTTTATTTTATGTAAAGATAGAAGCTCTTGTCTCTTCATCCCTTCACCTCTGAGAAAGTCCTCTGTGATGATTTTTGATACCCTTTTTTATTAAGGTGATGCCTTGGCTGAAATGCCTGTATGAGAAGGGTGGAGATTTTTGAGACAGTGAGGGTTTTTTTGACAATAAGATTTTTGCTAGAAACCGTTGGTGCAAACATCTGCAGAAGTTGAGTTTATACTTCTATGTGTTTTATGAAGAAAATGTATTTTTTAACCCAAATCCACTTGCAAACCTTAATGTTCTTTTGAATATATTTGACATTTTTGAATGGTTTGTGAAATAATTGCAAATTATCAACATTCATGGAAAAGAATGTATTATAAACATGAAGTTCTTCTATGATTTCTGTGATGTCTGTTGCCATTTCTCACTGTGTGTGGAAGAAACAAAGACCCTTCATTTTGCCACACTCTCATTTCCAGATATTTTTAGTGAAGAGAGAGAAATGCATTTGAAGCTTTAAGTTCATGATCTCAAAGAAGACTGGGTAAATTAATTGTGATCATACACATGCCTTTCTGTGTTAAAATTTGAAACAAACATTCTGGTCAAGATTAAAACTTGAGCAAAGATCAGTCTTTGTCTTGCCTTGAACTGTTCCATCCAAGTCTTTGGCACAGCACTGAGACCTGCAACACCAGCCCCTGAGCAGCAACCCTGTGTTCACACTACCCCCTGCCCAGGCACTCTGCCTTATATCCCCTCTCCCACTCCTAAAGCTGAAGAAAACCTTGGGGATAAGGATATGGTTCATAAGCCTCATAGTACACACTGGATCCTTTATAGAGAATTCACCCTGCCATGCTCTTAATCCCATTAAAATCTCACCTTCCCCTTAGTCTGCTCTTCCAAGAGAAAAGAAGACAATCTCCCACATTATCGAATATAGGACTGAAACTAAGACAAAAACTGTTTCATAAAATGTAAAGAAGCAACATTCTTTATGGCACAGCAAGTATCAAAAGTCTCTCTTGGGTAGCCACAGTGTTTTTCCTTCTCATAATGCTCATATTTTCTGGGCATATAACTATTACTTGCCACCTCCTTCTTTATCTCTACCCATTCCCTGTGTATTCGATTGCTTTTCCCGAGTAAGGTCTGCCAAAACAACAGCAATTTCTCCAAGTTCCTGAAAAGTAAGACTTGCTCAGGCTTACTTCTCTCATTTTGAAGGCATCCCTCTGGCTGTGTGAGAAATTGTCACTGCTGCATGGTCAAGGCATTTTTGTGCTACCTGTATGTACTTTTTCTACAGCCCTCTCTCATCTGAAGCATCTCTGCTGTAAATAGTTTAAGGAGCTGATACAGCAGAACTGAAAAGTATTTCTGTAGGAATTTAGTGCCCATTTATCATGCCTGACCTTCCAGGATGGAACAGCAATGCTTGCTGTTGTCTTTGCATTCTTTCAGACCCAATAGATTTTAATAATCCCATAGTCAGCACACCTCAAATATATCAAAGTATACAAACACATTCCAAAAAAAAAAACAACCCCAAACAAACCTTTGGGTAGGATGGTAATAACAGAGGGGGGAGGGATTTACAGAGAGAGATGTCTCAGAACAGCCTTGCAAAATTATGGAAGTGATACTTTTAACTCTGAATGCTGGGAGAAATGCGTCGGAATTTTAGCAAGATGGCGCTTCTGTCCCTGCTTTAAAATTTATTCAAAATATACTCTTCAATAGCAAATTCTTACTCAAGCTCAAGATATTTCAAATTCCATAGTGTTTTACTTGCTCCTGCTTATTCATAATCTTTGCTGAGTAATTAACCATCTTTCTCATCTGCCACAAACAGAGTATATGGGCAATTAGGTACAGATGAAGTGGCCTCAATAACTTCAAAAATGGGTCACTTTTCTTTCATGTTGACAATCAATACTTCAGCTACATTGTTGCCTTCTGATTTTTTTTTAGCTGTTTTATTACCCTGCATGCACACTTTTCTTCTCCCTCATTTTTATTCATGCAGCTCTGCATCTTTGTGAGTAGTTATGTCAACAAGTTGTGGATTCTGGATAATGGTTTTGGCATCCTAATATTTTTTTTTTCTTCTAAGCATATTCAAAATATAAAACATGTAAATGACTAAGATCAAACCCTTGAGATTCTGTGCATTATTTTTTCAATGTATTCTCCATTGTGAGGCTTCTAGGTCTTCTATGTTAACAGAAGTTGGTGATTTACTTATGAGTTCTTTCTTTGCCATAGAAAAGGCAGTCTGAGTTTCTTATATTGCTGGACAAAAGCAGATGCTGTTACTTGAAATGGAACTGATATGGGTCCCTTCCTGAATTCCTGGTAGCATGATCACAGTAAATGTATCAAACTTCCCTTTTATGTGCAAGTCTGAAGAAGGCCAAGTATCCTGTTATCTTGTTATTATTTTTTTTTAATCAAAGAAGATGGCATTTTTCTCACAGTTGAAACTAAAAGGAAAGAAAAATATTTGTTGAAGTAGTTTACATTAGGCCACTTGATGCTAAGAGAAGTTTTTTTGGTCTTACGTATGAAAGTAAATCCAGAATAAAGAACATGGAATCAAGAGAGATTATCACCTTTTACAGAGTTGCATGGAGAACTTTTTAACTCCATTTTTTAAAGATTTTTTGCATTTTTTCCCATTGAGAGGAAACTTCATGGGAAGAAAATCACCCCAGGGATGCAATGGTTCTATTATTTGACTGACTCTGAGGGTCAAAAAATTCCCTCCAAACATGCTACTATCTTATTCTTTCTCCACAGGAAAAAGATTCAATCTGCCACCTGTACTTGCATCTTTCATGAGACATGTTACTGTACCTATGCATTTTTTTTCTTGTAAAAATCTGGTAACTTTTTGCTGTAAAATATCAGTATGTCCCTGTGATTTACAGACCATAATTTCATCCAGTAACAGCAGGGCTAGAGCTCAGGAATGGTTGCTTTGGAACCATTGCATTCTCCACATTCCAAAGACTTCCGTTCAGATTAATGGTGTTGTCCTGTGATTGGATTTTACACCAATTTAATCAGAACTTCAGTACAGATCCAGATGTATTGCCATTATCACGGAAAACAAACAAATTATACCTGAATGAATGATATAATCCATTCATATGGAGTACATATTGTCTGGCTCTATGTAAGGACAAATACATGTACAGATATATGGATGAATATATGTATATGTTGATTAGGTCATTAAGTCATGCCAGGTCAGTTTAATTATGTCAGATAAATTATTTGAAGAACTCTAAAAATTTTAATTTCATTTATGTTTTCTCTAAAGCAAATTTTCATTTTTAAAATAGAAGAACTCTGAAACACACTTTCTTATGGTTATTGATTTCGCAGCCCCCTCTTCCTTGATTTTTCTGCAGCAGAATATAAAAAGGAAACAAGGAGTTAAGGAATAACAAAGGAAATAATACATCCCAAATAGTTTTCCATGAAAAAAAAACAACAAAAAACAGGTCATCCTTGGTTGTATTTTTTTTCTTTTTTCCCCTTTTAAATTAGTGTTTTCTAGGACTCATGAGAAGTGTAAATTTTTCATACCAAACTTTCACTGTTGTATCAGGAGAGTTGGCTAGTTTGTTCTGGTTTTCAACGTGGCCAAACCAGGAATAAATTTGAAGATCATCCTGGCTGTACTAAATGCTTGCTTGGACACTGGCCATACATCTGCTCTGCTGGAGCAGGGTTGTTTTGTTTACAAATTTACCTGCCTAATTACTTGTGTTGAAATAATGCTTATTTAGTGCAGTGGTATTTGACAGGATTCGTGGTTCTTCCCACTTGCTTTCATCAGGGTGAATGCTGGCTCTGGATGTGAAGTAGCTTGGGAAATAAGTTCTGTGTCTTTCAAACATGTATTTGTTCATATGCAGAGCAAATATGAAGTATCTGGTATGAATATAATTCTGTTAGATGCTTGAGTTGCAGCAGGCTTTGGGAAAACATAACTGCAGCCTCTCAGTACTTAAATGGGATTTAAAAGAAAGATTAGGACAATTTACTGGGAATACGGGAAAACAGGAAATTTTAAACTAAAAGAATGTAGATTCAGATTAGGTAAAGGAAGAATATTATACTATAGGGATGCCCAGAGTGTGGATGACACATTCCTGAAAATATTCAAGGTCAAGTTGAATGGTTTTTAGCCAACTGATCTAGCTGGGGATGTCCCTGAGGATTTGGGCTGATGGATTAGATGACCTTTAGAGGACCCTTCCAACCCAAGGCATTTTATGATTCTAAGAAGTGATTCAAAACACACCTGTGTAACTTAGATGACTGTCACAGCAGTTCATGGGTTAATCTTTGACTATTTATGATCCAGCAATACAGGTAGGTGTGATAATGCATTTTTCTCTTTTTCATGTAGGTCAGATATGGGTAGTTGTTCTCCTTCACATTGGACAGTTCTCATGTCTGCAGTTTTCACACACAGGAGGTGTGCCATGGTTGCCCTCAGGTGGTTTGTGACCCTTGTGGTCTGTCTGGCATCTCACCAATGGCTGGCATCAAACTCTGACAGGACTGGTGTTAGCAGTGACCCTGAAATGTCTGGTACTGCTGGCTTGATTATCTTACAGCATCTTACACTTACAAAGGCTTTTAAAAGTGATAAGGCATGTTAGATTGCAACTTCTTTGACACATCACAATCATGTATGCTGTTAAGTGATCCTGTATAATTCTTGGATAAAATCTGGCAACGAAATCAAAGTTATCAGAGGAAGAACATGCCTTTAGTGAGTTTTCCCACCAGACATTTATTTAACTTTAAAATATCCAGAAGAGTGTTTTGTATTTCTGAACAGAAGGATATTATATTCATCCAATATACTGACAATTTTATCATAGGAGTTCTTTCTTTTCTCACCAGACTTAAGGCAAGCATAATTTCTCCACCAGGCTGTTTTTATATATGAGAGTAAAATACAGATCTCATTTGATCTCTATTGCATATCTGATTATTATTTAAAATTCTCCATAATGCACCTCACCCAGCCATTACCAGTCTTGCAGGTAAGTTATCCCAGTCTAGGCCAGCAAGACGCACATTTTTGGCTGGTGCTCACACAAAGAATCCCTGCCATGCTGTGCCAAGCATTAGGTGATCTTTCCCAGTGTCTGTGGTCCTGCTGCCTTATTGACGTGGAGATTTTTGGATTGTTTAAATAAGAACTACTGGTGGTTTTGGCTTCTGAATATGTCTTAATGAAATAAAAATAAATGCTCTTAGGAAAAGCCTTTCCTTCTACTCCTATTTCTTTCATGGCTCCAACACACCAGAGGTCTGAAATAAAAAGAACTCTTTCTTTTGTATGCAACTGCAGAGCAAGTCAGCCGACAGCTTGATGATGTGGTGTTTGTATTTCTAATTCCAGTCACTAAGTAAATTTCAGAGTTGAAGGAGTTAGTTAGATTTGCTTGTGGAGAAAAATATATGGATTGTTTAACATTGGTTATAAGTGCATATCACAGGTGTTTGGTGTGAAGATTCCTGTGAAGAATATAAACACACCATAGTTATAGTCTTCAAATTTGAATGTATTTTCACTGCAACTCTATTGTGATACAGATATAAGATGGAAAGAATAAATAATATGTACATGTTTAGACATCAAAAGCTTGAACAAAGCAGAAATTTCCTCTGTATTCCAAAGCAGATATTCCCTAAGCAGATATTCCAAGCCTATTCCCTAACAGTTGGATAATTAAAAATGCAAGTAGTTTAACAAGTTCTCTAGGCAAAGGCTGTTTTAAAGCATCAGGGAAATTATTGTGTCATACTTATACATAGTTTACAAGTACACAGATGCCCTAAAACATATACACTACTTATTCAGAAATGCACAGAAGACATTGCATTAGTTTGTTTTGTTTTTTTTTTTTTCCTAGAGATAGGCCTGATTTTAGAAGACTGCCTGAAGAAGCTGTAACATTTTTATAACTATAAAAGAATTGTGTGTTTTTATCATAGTTATATATATATAAATGATACACATTTTCTATTTTTAAAATATAAGTTGTTTTTTCTTTGCATAAAAGAAGTGCCTATGTAATTCTGGTATTGACTGCTTTTTCTTTATTTCAATTGCTAATTAAAAAAAGAAAAAAAACACATAAACCAAAACGACCAAAGCAAACCCACCAATACATGAGGAAGGAGAATAAAGCTGTCAGTTTAGCTGGTAGCACTTGCCCACCCTGACCTTGCAGTTCTGTTCACAGTAGTTATCATTTATGACTAGATCAGGTGTTTGAAAATTAGAGTTGTCAAAAGCACTTATGAGTTACCTCTCTATTTGCTCCTTGCATTCATTACTCGAAATGCTGTGGAAGGGCAAGAACTGACTACTTAAAAATTAATGAAGAACTGACTGTCTGACTTATGAAATATAAATGTGACAAAAGTCTTTGTGAAGCTTTGTTTTCCTGTTGACATCATCACTTCTGTACGACCACACTTTATGATCCAGGTGTCTCAGTTTTCCTTTGTAAATCTAGTTAGAGATGATACAAAGCAGGGTCGACACTCTTCAACCTGACAGGTCTTTTGAATTGTTTCTAATCTTGCATTAATAGACACTTTAGTAAGTACAGAAAAGGACACAATTGTGTTTTGAAAAATACCAGGTTTCTTTTTGAAGAAAAAATTCATCGGGAGTGCTATACACAGGAAATGTCAGGAAAGATTTAAAGTACAGCATGGGTTATATGTCTGGTAAATTCCTTAAGATAAAAAAACTAAAGAAACACAATGTAAAAGCTTTTGATCTTCAAACACTATTTGTTTATTGCTAACAAATATTCACTGATTGCTTTTGAGTAAGCTGGGAAGGCTTCTCTTCATATTTTATTTACTCTAGTTTTGCTTCTTTGGATTTTGGGCTTTATCGGGTGGGGGATTTACTTTGGTTTGTTTGGAGGTTTTGATGGGTTTTTTTTAAGTTTTGGGGAGTTCCTAGACTTTATATTCTTACCCAGAACTCAAGATTCATGTCTCAAAATTTCAGTGTAACCTTGTCTTACCCTTACCTTCAAAAATTTCAACTGAGCAGTGACCTCCTTCTGACCCATATGGTAACCTATTTTCCATCGAGCCCATCTGGATTTCTGATTGTTGTGAAGGAGTTTTATATCTCATACTTTTCTCTTGTATTTTAGACCCTTCTTCTCAGACTCTTATGTGCTGTGAAACTATGCTATCTCATGCTTTTAAGTTAAAAAAAAATATATTCTCTTGAAAGTAAGAGCCTGTTGGCCTCCTAGTTCCAGAATATTCCAGTGAGACTGCTCTCAGCTTTTGCTGTTTGAATGGTAATAAAAGTGAAAGAATGGTATCTCATGGATAGAGACAACTTCAGACTTCTTGAGTTGGTTTAATAAAAACCTGTTTGTCCTGCAAAAAATAACAGACATTGCAATGGCTGACATACGGATGGAAACTGACAGCTACTTCATGAAAATAACCTAAAATTTAAAAACTAAGTTATATTTTGATTTCACTCCTTAAAAAAAAAAAAATCTCATCCTACCTCAATATCTTACCACTTTTTTCTTTTTTTAATAGGAAGTTTTATTTCATGGGATTCAGAGTAAACTCGTCATTTATCTAAATGGCTGCTTTCTTAAACTGCAAATTCACTTCTGACAGTGGAATGATTAATTTGAAGTTAATATGGAAAACCCTTATTTCATTATATCTTATGTCCTGGCTGGCAAGGAGAGTGTTTTGTATGCTAACTTAGCAGTCAAAATAATAAAAAACTCCCTTGGAGTCCAGTAAGAAAGATGACAGAAGGCAAAGGGATGGAGGTGGAAGGCCGAATCTGGTGTCTCATCATAGTAAGGATGGTATAATAGGGTAGGTGACTTCTCTTTCACTTTCTAAGAAACAACACACATGGCTTTCAAAATTTGCATGTTCTACAGTGACACCTGTTGGGAGTAACCACCTGTTTTAGGCAAAAGCGAGTAAACAGTACTTAAATACTTTGGGGGCAGCACCACTCTGTGCATAAAAGTTTCTTTTTTTTTTACTAGAAGTATGCTTTTAATGAAAAATAATTTAATGTGTCAATAAAGGTTTTCAGCTACACACCTATATTGTAAAAGCTTTCTAGCTAACAAGTAATTATAGACATGGGGATATGTAGGCAATTTATGCATCTGGAATCTTTCTATAGAATTCATGAATTCTGATAGCTGAGCTGCTGCTGGTCCCCAGTTCCTGAAAAAGCTGTTTGATACAGATTCTCCCCCTCTGTTACTGCCTCATGACACTGCACCTGGAGAGATGCATTCAGCTCTGGGACCCCTGACAAGAAGGACCTTGGTTTGCTGGGGCAAGGCTGGAGGAGGGCCATGAGCATGATCATGGAGCGCCTCACCTATGAGGAAAGGCTGAGAGGGCTGGGGTTGCTCAGACTGGAGAAGGGAAGCCTTTGGGGAGATCTTATAGAACTTTCTAGTACCTAAAGAGACTAAGAAAGAGCTGGAGAGGGCTTCCTACTTGCTCAGGGATAGAGCAAGAGGGAATGTCTAAACTGAAAGTGGGTAGGTTACATTAGATATTAGGAAGAAATTCTTGAGTGTGAGGGTGGTGAGGCACTGGACATATGGAACAGGGAGGTTTAAATACCTCATCCCTGGAGGTGTCCAAGGCTGGGTTGGATGAGTATGTTTCGAGCAGCCTGGTCTAATGGAAAATGTCCCTGTCCATGGCAGAGGGGTTGGAATGAGATCATCTTTAATGTTCCTGTCAAGCCAAACCATTCTACGGCTCTATGATTTAAAGTGATGCCACTTCTTTGAACTAAGGGCCCTTAGATCTGATAAGCATACAGTGACTTAGACAAGAATCAAATGCAAAAAATCCCTTATTCTTCACTTTTTAAAGTTGTGATTACATATCTCAAAGCTTTCAATTTTTCTTTGAAGTAGGTCAAAGACTCATATGGCTGCAAAGAAAATATCAAATACTCACTTGGAATAACTGAATATTATAAATTAAGGGCCAGTATTTTCTGAGAGACAGCATAGTAAAAATAAATGTAAACAAATAAAAGATATATGTTTTGGATTGAATAACCTTCTAGGATAATCAGAGACAGACTTTAAATGCGGAAAGTTCTTTGCACAAGTTGACCAAAAGTTCAGGTGTTGAATTTTTAAGTCATGCATTAAAAATGTGACTTTGGTTAATCACTTTGGTGTCAAAAGTGAGGGCCTGCTCAAGTCAGTAAAAATGGTGATGTTCTTGTTTTATAGCATATATTTGAATAATTTAACAAGGGCAATATATGCTATTCTTTTTTAAAATTAGTTTAATCTCAAAATATCTAGAAAAAAGTAATAACCATAGCAATATTTTAATGACTGGTAATGAGTGTTTGGAGAATTGTTTGGAGAAATCATATAGAAACAACATTGCATTTGAACTCTCTTAAATATGAACAATTTCCTGTAATTAGCAGGATTACTAGTTTCATGGAGGATTGGAGCAACCTCAAAGTTAGTTTTCCATTTTCTCTTTACTCCTAAAAATTGAATTTCCATGCTGCACTAGTTCTCCATTGAGAACTGTGCTGTGTTTATGGGTTATCAGAGTTCACTCTGCCTATGTTTGAGAAGCATCTCTTGAGATTTGTGCTTCCAGTAGCAGCCAGGTATGAACAGAAAACAACAACCTTGTGAAAAATGCAGAAAGCAAATGAAGAATGAAAGATACATCACATTAATAAGATGGGCCATTTCTTCATTATTGATTCACCTGGACTCTTTCCATAGTTCTGCAGCCTGCTAATATCTAAAAACTTATTCATCATATTGATTTTCAGGAACTAAGGATGAATTTGAATTCCATTCCTTTTGATTAACTTCAGCTTTGTAGCAACAAAGTGAAGGACATTTTAAAATCACAGTATGATCCTGTTATATCTTTTACTTTTTTTAGGATTAAAAAAAAAGAAATAATAAGTCTAATTTTATTTGACTATTCTCCTTCAAACCAAAGATTAGTTGAAATAGCGAAAAGAAGACCTTTATTCAAGCTGTGGCCATGAACTGTCAGACAAGCAAGTTTAATAGTTACCGGTTTTGCTTAAAATGGTTGACATAAAACGACAATCTTTTTTTTCCAAATAGTATTTAGGTGATAATGTAATGCTTGGCACTCTTCAAACACATTTTGGGCATATGAACAACACATAAGCCCTACAGTCTTTACATATCTATCTCTTTATTTCAGTCTTGCCATTAGTTTTAATCCCAAATGCCATTACAGACAGACTAAAAAGTATTCCAGCGTCTCAGTTTGCTGCTCTATTTTGTATGCAGCTAAGTTCAGAGGTGAGGATGAATTAATTTGTTGTGATGAGCAGCAGGTGCTCTGTGTGGGTGTCCCTACTTGAAAGACTCATGATGAGACTCTACATCATGTTCTTAATATTTTCCTGATTAGCATGGACCTGTTTTATATGTGATGTTTCTGAAAAATAACATTTCAAAGTCACTTACTTGTGCAGATGGTGCCACAGTACCATATGTATAGCTGCATTTGAGCACCTGTGAAAGGCAGAGTTTTTATGAAATGAGGAAGAGAAATTTCTGGCAGACAACATGATTTCATTACCAGAATGTAGAATTTCTGTCAGGTGCAGCTGTTTCTTTTTTTTCTATTCTTTCCATCAGCCCATTGTTCTCCATTTTAAGATACAATAAGTACATTACATACTAAGAAACCTCAAAACTGCTTCCCCCTTTTCCCAGCATTTACGTATGATGAGAAGATGAGAACAGTTTCTCATTCTTGTCAACAAACCTGAAGTTTAACAGGTTATGAGAAATCCCACAAGGGACTCTAAAAAAACTAGAGGATTCAAGCACTCTAAGCCTTTAATTCACCATTAGTATCTAAGGGTTGTTCTGTTATCAGCATTTTAATTCACAAAGGATACATTAAAAAAATCTCCAAGCACACACATAGTATTTTTTTACAACATTTTTATCTCATTTTCCTAATTTCCAGTATGTACATATAAATAGAAACAAAAACAAGGCCAAATTCTTATTAATAAATTGGTATGTTTTTAAATTTTCAGTAAAGAACTTTTTCCTTTATAAGACTTACTTTAGCTCTTAGTGTAGTCACATTTTGCTTGGTTGATTATTTTGCCCTAACAAATCTGAATAAATTGCTGTTTCTGTCCTCTCACTGTCCCGAATAAGCGATGGCTAAGAATGAAACAAGCTCATTTAATGGTCAGCCAGGGATTGCACCACAGTGCATGTCCTCAGGGTGTGTTAGCAATGATCATATGTCCCTTAACATCCTCATTCCCTTTGCATCCTCTTTCCCTCAGCATTCTCAACACGTGCCCCTTATCACAGTGGTCTGTATGCAAGGTCAGCTGGAGGTGAATGAGCTTTAGGCCAGCAAAAAGCAGGACTGGGGGACCTGTCTTGGGTGACAGAATCACAGAATCATTGAATATCCTAAGCTGAAAGAGACCCACAGAGATCATGGAAGCCCAGCTCCTGGCCCTGCACAGGTCAGCCTCAAGGGCCTGCCTTCTGTGTGGCCACATCTAGTCACAGAAACCTTAGATGAATATTGCTGATCCCTTGGCCTGAATGAGCTCTGAATAGGAAAACACTCAGTAATACATGGCTTTCCCCCACTTCTCCAGGTCTAATTTTCCAATGTGAGGGGATGGGCAAGGCTGTGTTAAGGTTTGGAATAATCCCGTAGTTAAAAGGCTTTCTTTGACACTGTGCAAGGAACTGTGTACAAAGATTTCTGGTATACATTTTCAAGTGAACATTCATATTAAAATAAAAGACCTCTTGTACATTTTGTAACTTGTACATCTTTGAAAATACTTACCATTTGGGGCAAGTACTCTACTCCTAGCCTCTGCTTCTGACAGGACTACTTCTATCCTCACAAGAAAACTGTCCTTCTGAATACTGTATCATGAATATGATGTTATTTCACCAAGGAAGAGTTACTGGAATTTATGCATGAGTATTTTTCTGAAGAATGAGAAGTGATAGAGATCTCAGCTGAGAAAACATCACTTGTATCCAAAGTACACATGAATCCTGTTAAAAAAATCCAAAATGGCTGTTAATTTAACATTGTAACATTTGAATATTCAAATGAATATTGAGAGAGAAGCATAAAACAGGGGTAATGAAACTATGTAGTAGCATGCAGTGGTTGAGGTGAGAGTGGAAAGTATTCCACTGGTGTTAAGTCCGCATTTTTTCCATTTTCCCATTATTAATATAGGAAGAAACACAGAAATTTTTATTCTGGAGGCAGGAACATTACAACTGGAGCTTTGCATAAGTCTAACTGAAAAGTGGAAAAATAATGCAATTTAGACAGAAAAAGAGCAGGATAACATAATTTTAAAAAGATAATCTGAATGACAGGGTTTTGGTCAGATGGAATTACTTGAAAATTAGAAATGTAAATATCTGGGGTTTTAGAAATGGCTAAAATATGGTTGTAGGTATAAAATTTAATAAGGCAGAGGAAAACTGGAAACATGGGTTACAGGGTAGGATGGAAACTGGCAGGAAGGAAATAGGGTGACTGATTTAAATACACAGAGAAATAACACATCACTAGAGAAATGAGTGTCCGTTTGCACTGCTTTGGTGCAAACGTGCCCGAGGTATTCTGTGATCTCTTCATTCTGGAAAATGACAAATGATAAATGTTGTCTCTAAATCTCTGTGAAAAATATATTCATCATAAAAAATATTTAAAACCTTACACAGATATATAGAGAGTAAAATCTCAGCTGTGTGGCTGAAAACTCAGAGTCAATTCTCATTCTTGATATTCTGGACTTGATCCATGAACAGGCTGCAGCAGTTTCAGAGACTGCTCGTCCATTCTTTGTTTCAGACCTCCTTCTCCTCCCAGTTTTCCACCCAGCAGTGCTGTGTCCTGTGTGGTGTGAGCCAGGATGTGCAGCTCTTGACAGATGCCTGTCCCCAGACAGAGTTTTTCAGGGCTGTGTTGGATAACACCTCTTCAAAACATTGAAGTCTCATAACTCGCAGGTTTCTCACAGCTCAAGTTTATTCAAAATATACTAAATAAGAAATAAAGATAAAAAAAATAGGAAGTATTAGCATGTCACTGAATAAAGCCCTGGTGTCCTTCTAAGCTGACCAGTGATTGCAATCTACTTTCCTTCCCTCTAAGATGATGTAGTAAAACTGGAGAAGGTGACACAAAGAGAAAGCAGCAGCCACAGTTCCAAGTATGCAGTGACAGCAGAGAAATTAATAAAGAGAATATGAGGTTTTCACTTGTAGAAAAGAGACAGATGAGGAGATTTATAATAAATGTTAAGAAACTTCCCAGTCTGAACATTCAGGAGCCTCTCTGACAGTCACACTCCCAGTGCCAGGGGCTTCCACTGCTGGGACCTCCTTCACAGCAGCTCCAGTGAGCCAACAGGTGCCTGGCTTGACTCCCCACAAACTCCACTCACAAACTCCACTCACATGCAGCTAGACCAGGTTTCCTTACAGTTTTGACCTTGAGTTTCCTATGGCAAAACCACAGATGTTTCATTCCATAACGACATTTATTCTTGGTGCAGTAACACAGAAAGAACTCAAGCTGAGCCTTCGAGGGGGACCCTGTGGCTTTTATCCCCTCACAGTCCAAGCGTGAGCAAGCTTCACAAGTCTTGCTCCTCCCCCTGAGTCCTCCACTCCTGCCGTGTCTCTCCATATCCATCCACCTGGCTGTCACCACCTGTGTTTGTGCCCTTTGTTAACCGAAGGGTTGGTATTTCCTGACCCCACCTACAGCTCAATCTGCATCTCAATCTGCCACTGGCAAACTGAGCACCAAATCTGTACTGTGGAGAAAGTCGCTGAGGAATGAGTTCATTTTCTTTTCATAAAAGGGAGAAGGGTCATGAAATAAAAGAGGTGATGCCTGTCACTTGGTTTGGGATTCATTCTAAGTGGACTTTGAGAGTTTTCACTGCATGGAAATTAAACTTGGAACATCTTTCTTCAGTGAGTCAGAGATAATAATAATAATAACAGTAACAATAACAACAATAATATTAACAAGTGTATGAAGCAGAACTAGACAAGTCTATGAAGGAAACCTCTGTGGAGGGTTTTTAAAAAAACCATCATTTTATCTCAGAAAATCCCTGATCCCCCTTGAGGCTGGGCAAGACTTAGGGAAAAACAATTTTATGTGATTCTTTGTTCTTAAACTGCTTTCTAGACACTTGTTGGTCTCAGAAACAAAATGCAACACTGAAAAAGCTCCCGACCTGCCCCATAAGGCCATTCTTACAGGCTTTATGCCAAGGTCAGGTAATTTTTCCAAGATTATGCTGCATCCTCTGCTTTCATTAATTAGAAAACTGAGATCAATGCACAATTTTACTGATATCATGCAGCCACATTAAATTTTATTGTGAGTTTTTAAGGTGATACAATAACTCTCACTTTTCTCATGCTGCTGTTAGCTAGTCAGATAGTATACTTTTTTCTGGAGATGTCTGTATTCAATGTGGGGTGAGTATATACTCCAATGCATTAAATTTGTAAAAGGCTTTGGGATTCTTTGAGATGAAATGAGCTATATAAATGCAAGTTGGTATTATGTTTGTAAAATCTGTGTGACTGAGAAGATCAATCTTCCTGAAAAATGTCAGCAGATACAACCAGTTTATTATTTCTGAAGGCCAAGAATAAGAAAGTGATAGAAAATAAAATCAGCAGACTGGGTAAAAGTGATTTGTTTTGGTTTCTCTTCCTTCAAGAAGAAAACAGTGGATCCTAGAAAATATCAAGTAACACTTTAGACTTGACCTTTTGCAGTTCATATAGCCTATCATCCTTATTGTATCACAGCCTCTGCTTTTCCTATATGAAAAATTACGGTGGCTAATAATGCACATAGGTATGAGACATAGTCAAATGTGAGTAAATATGTGAGTAAATAATTTCTCTTTTTGTGTTCAAGTTATTTTTGTAGAAATCTATCCAGGTGCTCATGTGTTATAAATTGGTTTCATGCATAGGATAGTTCCTTCCTACATATTTCACAAAGACACATTTTAGACATTCAGCATGACATACCCTTTATCACAGTCTTGGATACTGAAATTCAATGAGGTCTAGGTTAAAAAGCCAAACTCAGAATGACTACAAAAGATAAAACAGCAGAAAGAGACAAGGTTCCTATCTTACAACCTTTGAGTTGCCAAGTCTGTAATTTCTTTTAGCACTGGATATCTACCCAGTTTCTTTAGAGAAAGAAAAAAAGTGCCTTCTCTTGAGGCATTTGTGCAACTGGCAATGGCTGGCAGGTTCAATAGCTGCTTGTCTGCAACAGATCCTCATGTCACTTTGTGTCACTGCCTTCCTGGACATTTTAGAGACAAAAACTGGTTGTGCCTCATTTGTCTCTGAGTGAATGTGATCTGTGAAATGCCGTGTTTAAGCTGTCTGGTCAAAGACTTGAGAAAATGTGGCAGATGTAAGCTGAGAAAAAAATGCAAGCAGTTCACTGTCGTAGTCAAAGGTGCTCTCCCTCAGTTGTCTCCACTTCAGAAGGAACAGAAATGAAAGTCTGATGTTTTCTATCACATATAGTGATATAGAAAGTGATGTATTTGTATGGGCACAATTGTTGCAGCTTATGAGCACCCAACAGGCTGTGAAGCTATGGCTGGGCTCAAAGAGTGAATGCAATGAATGATATATGTGGCCAGAAACCTGCAGGGCACTGGATCATCTGTAACATAGTTAATAGTTTATTCTGCTCTTTTTAACTTGCAAAGTTGAAAGAACTTTCACTTAAACAGTCACCAGTGAAAGACATTGAAATATATTTGCAAGCGAAACTGAAACCAGCTCACTGTTCCCCTACCTGCTATTTGTAAAATGTCCCTGTTTTGGAAAGAATTTCAAATGTAAGTTCAAAGATTGCTTTTGCTCCATAGAAAGCACAGTCTTCATTTTGAACTATTTTCCATTAGATATTTGACAACAATTATTCTTCAGGACAAAAGACTTTCATCCAACCAAGTAAAGCAAAAGTAGGCTCTTACTTTTTGAATTCCTCCACACTAAATTGCCTGGAAATGTTAATTGTTTATTAAGGAACTGTAGACTGAAAATTAATTTCTCAGAATGGCTGGTGGAAAGAAACAAATATCACAAAAACAGCTTCTGTGGAAATTGGGATCGTCTGAAAACAACTACAAAACTGAATAAAACCACATAATATTCTCAAAGAAGCCATGCAAGGTTTAATTACCTGAAATGTGATGTACCAGAAGTCTTTATTGATTTCAGATAAAGCTTTTGGTGCTTGACACTCTGCAAATCAACTACTTGGTAGAAATTTTCCATTAAAATCTTGCTGCATACAAATTACAGTTTTTGCAAAGCTTCAATTACATGGGATTATTTTAAAAGCTCATAAAGAAAAAAAAAAGCCCTTAGATGTTACATTTTTCAAATTATCTACTTTCAGCTTGCTGCCAGGTTTCCTTATTAGGTAGGCTCAGTGAAGAAAAACAGATTGTTTTGTTTCACTTGATCCAAAATCCAGAAAGGATGTTCCCCTCAAAGAATTTGGCAAAGGGAGCTCTGGATCCTGGCTCCAAAACCTAAAAGCCGGAAAGGGGAGGCCATCAGTGCTCATCTTGGAAACCTCTTCCTGCACATTTTGTCTACTTTTTAGACTGCCTCGTTCTTCTCAGGTGATCCAAGACCCAGCAGGTACAAATGCCTCTGCATGTTTTCTCATTTCTCTGTGAAAGCAGCCACCAGCTGCAAAACCTTTCCACTGTTGCTAAGGGAGCAAACAAGAAGACAACCCTCAAAACCCCCTGGGGCAGGTGGGGTAGAAATCCTCAGGATACACTTTGCTTTTCAGGAGAAGAATCTAAGCTACCATCTTGTTTTTGTTGAAACAACTCGGATTTCACTTATTTCATGTAGTTCTGTGTGCAGGATCCCCAAACCTCTTTCTGTAATTGACAACTCTTACTGGTCAGGAGATAATAAAAGCATGAAAGCTCAAAGCAGTTTATGCATTTTTGTTATGCTATTTTGTTGCTGTTGTCAATTCCAGGGTGCCATCCTAAAGTTTTCTGAACTGTCAGAATCTTGGTCTTCTATTTTATTGCTTAGGAAGAATCAGTAGATTTTTCTTCTTTTACTTCCATTAAGCTCGCGTGGAAACTTGAAATGTAAAGTGAAGGCTTTTCAAATCTTGTTTGCCAGTGGGTATTTACTTTGTCATCTAGACTATTCCTAGCACTTTGTGATTAATACCTGAACAATCTTTACCCACTGTGCTCAGTTTGCATGTGTCAGACCCATGGTTATTCCTTCAGGCTTTAACAAGACATTACAATATTAGTCAATTTATTTTTCTTTTCTCTTTGTTTTAAATTTATTTTTTGTTTTGTTTTTAGGAAGGAAACAACACAGGAGGGTTATATATTTTTTCCTTTTTTTTTCCTTTTCTCTTTAAAGGAAGAAAATACGGGGTTTTTAATATTCCTAACAACTTAATTAAGTATAAAACATTAACTTAGTTTTAAAAATAGGGATCTGAAAATTGACACAAGTGCAGCTCAAACCTAGAGCTTCAAAATATCAGTTGGATATCAGTCTGAATTACTTAAGGTTTTACCCTAAGAATTTATCTCAAATGTCATCTATATGCTAACTTTGCTTTGACATCTATGAACTTGCTGTATAAACTATATATTTATACAGGAATGAAAGAAAATTGAACCTCATCCATGACTCAAAATACAGTTTTTTCAGGCCAGCATTGACCATAAAACGTTGTACTTCAACAAACATCAGTCACTGGCCATCTGTTTGACAGGAATGCTTTTTACCCTGTAGAGCTGAGCTGATGAAAACAGTTTGCTGCCACTCAGAAGTGTGGTCCTTTTGACTATTCCTCTGTCATTGCCTGGACTTCCCCATTCTTTATTTTTGCATAAGACTGGCACTCATTTTCCTGCCCCTCCTTCCCTCTGCCCCATGAAGTTTAACCCTGCAGAAATCTTTTACTGTTTGATGGAAGCTTGGTCTTGTGCTAGACAAAAAGAAAAAAAATACATATATATAATATATTTATATAAATGTATATATATAATATATATATATATAAACATATATATTTTTTTCACTCAAGGGTGGTTGAGGAGTCTGTTTTTTTGTAGAAACTCATTTATTCTTACTTTTTAAGAGCCTCAGGGAAAAATTCCTGTCACATCTGTGGTTCCCCATAACACTGGAGGGAATGGGGCAGGTGGAGCCCACACAAGTAACACCAAACTCCTACCTGCACTCTGGGTACTGTGGACAAATGATGTGGTGCTTAACACTGAGAAGCTTTAAGTGTTCTCTAAACCCTAATATCACCCACTGTCAAAAGGTTTGTTTTTATTTTTCAAATTTCAACCAGCATAAGGTAACCTTGTATAAGCCTGTTGCTTTGGATGGAATTAATTTTCACTAAGAAATATAAATTAAAAAAAAAAGAAAGAAATATTGTCCAAATATCAGGGAAGGACAGCATATCTTATCTTTGAGCAATATTAATTCTGTTAGAACTGAATACATTTCAATGAAGATCAATGTTTGGGCTCTTTTAGAGCCAAAAATATAAGAGTTTTTCTGTTTCCTTCATCACAACTGGGTCTACATCTCAAGCTGTTATTATATAATAGAAGTAAACAACATTTCTTTTTACAATTTGGATATACTTGCTAAAATAAAGTAAGATGTTGTGGTCATGGTAGTATAAGGATATAACAGGACTTACTCAGGTGAGTAATATCTTTTATTTTATCTAGTGATGCAGCTGGAAAAAATATTAGCTTTCATTTATGTGATGCCTTTATGAGGCCACAAATAAGAGGGAGAATTTAAATTTCTGAGATGGAAGTAGAATATAAATAACAGTAGATTGGCAAATTTCACATTTCAATCTATACTATTCTGTAAAGAGATTACAAAATAATGAGATATATATTGTTGTGGCTCAAGGAAGCAGCTCTTTACTCATGTGTGTGAACACTTAATGCATTTTGCTCATAAAATGCCTACAGAGTTAATGCAGGTAAAGGCATAAAATTTTACTAATGCTTAAGCATTTCAAGGAAGTTATTCAGTTTTTCTGAATGCAAATGTTTTTCATATAAGCTTGGAAGAATAGTCAGACTTGTTTACAGAAAATATAAGTTGAAAATTTTGACAGATTTATCAAAGGTATATTTGATTTATTATAATGAAAAAATAATTTAAAAAATCACTACTGAAGTTCTGTTCTCAGAAAATTGTATTTAACTAAACCTCAAAAAATATGACTATTAAACTTTCTTTGTTTCACATGATAGCCTTTAGGCTCTGATTTTAGGAAAACAGTACCCCACACAAATCTGCATCTAATGATATTTTCAAGTTAATCAGAGGAATTCAAGAAAAAATCAGTTTTCTTCCTTTGATTACAAATTTGATCCAGTATAGAACCCTTTCCTTCTTCTAGTAGACAGAGTCCAAAAAGATGAAAATCCTTGAATAAGGAGTCAGATGTGATGTTTCCAAAGTTTGAAGGCAGAAAATCTGTGCTGGCAGGCAGTAACACTCTGTGGAATGGGAAATGAAGCAGAGCACATGATGTTACAGGTAGACACTGATAAGTCTAAGTGCTAAATAGCTTTTTGTTTATTTGACCGTGGGGGTTACTTTCTCAGTGTATTATAAAGATAAAAATTTCTATCAAAGGAAAATAACTGCTATCTATTTGCTGCAGGAGTATTTCTACTCCCAGGCTCTTGCACAAATGTGTAAAAGTACACTGTCTTGTCAGGAAGATCCCATCTCTTAAACTAGAAAATTACAAATGTTCACAGCAGGGATTTCAGGACCATTTTTGGTTTTGTTTTGTTTTGTTTTTTTGTCTACTTTTCTGATTTTACTGCTAGTAAGCCTTGTTTTCCACTTTTATGCTGCAAAGACTGGTTATCAAATGAAATCATCTTCATATCCTGAAGCAGTCCCTGAAAACACAAGGTCACACTTCAGGTGGTGTCTGCAAAATAATTTGATTTACTGTTCTTGCACTTTTGTGGGGAAGCATGTGGAAATTCTCTCTGATGCATGTGCTTATTTGAGATAACTATATGTATTTTTAACCCCAGAAAAGTGCTGTTTTTTCATTGTCAATGTGATACATACAAATCTGTATAGTCCTCATATTTGGTAAAATCTCTAATCTGATCTGTTACTGTCCTGAAAAGTACATAAAACAAAGTCACGTCCATTCATGCAGGTTTTGTAAAGTCCATAAATTAATTTAATTAATTAATTAAATTAATGCTGTTATTGATCCCAATCACACATTCAAACACATAAAAGAAAAACAGGCCTGCAGATGTGACAAGAATAACCCTTTTAGCTCCCCTACTGACTCCTCTCATAAGCAGACATTCTTCACCTTCATCTGCCACATCTCTGATGCCTGCATCAAATGAGGGTAAACTCTCTGAAGCAGACAAATTCAAATTAAGGCTTAAAAAAGAAATTAGAGGGATATCCTCCCTGTACCCTCAATTAAAAACAAGATTTTTTTTTCAGTCTGTTTTTCGCTACCTAGAAATTAAGGGGAAAATAATCGGAATTTTAACTTTTCTACCTCCTTTTCTTCAAGAGGAAGAAAATTCAGGAATACAAGTGTTTCAGTCTTTATTTTTACTTTTTAAATCAGACTGAGAGAACATACTCGTGAAAAATATCTAGAAATACATATATATGAAAATGCACATATATATATATGTAATAATGTCTTTTAATACTTCAGTCCTCATATTTTTGGCTTTGTCCATTAGTAAAATGGGTTATTACTGCTTTGAAAAGTTACTGTTGCAAATATTCCTTTTAATATTTGAGAACTTTTTTGATTCAGCCACTTCACACAGTTCCTTATGATAGCAGAAGTAGCTACCTATTGAAAAAAAGAGACTGCTTGTACCAAAATCAGTCTTCCTTTAAGTCAGAAGTCATGATCTGTCCAGGGCAGATCCCACATGAAATGAAAAGTGAAAAAGGCAGAATTGTATTAGGAAAAAATAGATGATTTTTCTCATTCAATTAAAATTTAGAATAACAAATTACCAGAAACTAGAATCAATTTTCACGTGATCTACAAACAGTTAGATTGGTCTGACCTTCGGATAAGATTAATTTGTAACTAATAATTCACTGTGTTCTAAGTCTCATTGCATTTACTGCTTTCATAAATCTTCTGTACTTTTATTTCACACTCTTCTCTGCTCAGTTGCTGCTGTTTAGGTGTTCTGAGATTAAAGAATCTTGGGATGGTGCCAGATGGTCTGGGCCAGTTCCAAACTAGGGGAGTGACTCTTCAACTATCCCTATTCCTCACTCATTATGGACTAAACAGGAAAGAAAATACTGACAATAGAAGAGCTTGGGGCTTGTTGTGATTTGTTTAAATGTTGGGTTTTTTTTGATGGGATGCAGTTTGTTTGGGTTTTTTTTAGGTTTCAGAAAGATATTTAAAGAGGTGTTAAAAAAAAAAAAAAGCTATTCATCCCAGTCTATGCAAAAAGAGGTGGATTGAAAAATAACATGTTGATATATCTCATGTCTGTTTTACGGATTTGAGAATTAAAACTGGTTATGACTTGAAGAATATTATACATGCTGAGAGAGTAAATTGTTTAATCCTGGCTTTACAGTGTTTCTGCTAATTCTTCCCAAAGTACTGCATAATAGCCTACCTCAAGTTGGCCTAGTTATCCCTGTGTCAGCCACTTCATCTCTTTAGGGAACTGGTGTATTTGGGGGTTCAGCTTTAATTTTAATTGTTATCAGGGATTTTCTTCCTGTCTGAAAAACCAGTCTATGAATTAAAAAATAACATTAAACAAATATGGAAAAGCAAAATGTAAATTTTAAGGGTTTTCTTTCATTTTGTAGGACTTTTTGCAGATACTTGTTGCCTGTATAAATCTTACAACATATATAAGGACATATAACAAGAATTCTGTACAAAGGAATCATGAAGAGTTGCAAGTAATAATAATGAGGTTTAGGTGCTATGAATTCTTCCGTGAATTTAATACTATTTTAACATACTCAGAAACTACACTGCCTGTGTAAGCATCTATAAACACCTGTGGTAAACCTCTGCAAGCACCTCTGATAATAACTGGACATTGTAATAGAAAAGCAGGTGTAAGAAATATAAAACAGCACAGTCTGACCAGGTCCCTTGATCTTCAGTCTTCCACCTCTAGGTGGTCTTCACACCTATGTGTGTCTTCATAAATGCTGATGGAAAAGAAGGTTCTTATGGACCTAGAGAGCAAATGATTGTGAGAACACAGCATCTCTCCTCTGCACTGCAGGACTCTCACACAGAAGATGTGAGTCACATTAGCAGAAAGACCATCCTACTTGTGATGTGTCCTTTCACTGCTTTAAGTCACGCCATCTGCAACTTTTGTAACAATATTTGATGTGTTTTTTATGCTTTTTTTGCATAAGATTTCCTATTGTGTCATTGGTAGTTTTCTCATCCTCTGGTGCATTTCATGCCTTTTGACACCTTAACATTTACACACTTCTGCATTAGATTTTGCTCAGAACTGTTTACTACAAGTTCATTTTAGGTCTCCATGTTTCTTCCTGCCAGAAGTTAATTCTCTTCCTTTTTTTTAAACTTGAAGTTTATAAAAAATATATACATTTGGGATTTTTTTTAGATGTATTTTTTGTACCTACTGTCAAGTGCTGTATCATTTTAATTCAATCTGCTCATTGGCTCTGTTTATCTCCTGTAGTGTGTTGCTTTGTAGTTCATCTTACCATTTTACTTTCATTGTAAGGAATAACATGGGAGAGGACAATATTCATAGCTAGTAAAATGAAGGCTATTTTGTAAAAATTACTGCTTTCAATGTATCACAGAAATTCCTGTGTTTTAGAACCTATTTTCGATGATAGGATCTTGTTCCGTTGTCTACCAATAAAGTGACAATTTTTTCACTATTTCAAATGAGCTTTAGACCTTTAGCATTTTGGAGCAGAGACCTCCTTTTTTCACAACTGTCAAGTATTATGTAAGTGATTTGCATGATTTCTAAAAGCAAAAACTCTTATTGTCAGACAGTATTTTTAGTCTGGCTTTCACTTCTTCCAAATAGTTCTTTCAATAGGAGGCTTTAGGAATTTAAGGAGAGATTTATAGGTAAAGATATTTTGATCTCTTGACATGATAAGGGTCTAAGCATTCCTGCCAGCAATCTGGTTGACGCCAAAATTATAGAGTTGGTTTAGAAACACAAAATGTACTCTGCACATGATAGGCCTCACCCTGAATTCTGTGTTCAGCTCTAGGGCTCTCACTACTAGAAGGATATTGAGGTGCTGGAGCATGTCCTGAGAAGGGCAATGGAACTGGGGAATTGTCTTTACCACAGATCTGATGAGGAGCAGCTGAGGGAGCTGAAAGTTTTTAGCTTGCAGAAAAGGAGGTTCAGGAGAGACCTTCTTGCTCTCTGGAACTACCTGAGAGGAGGTGGTAGCAAGGTGGGGGTTGGTCTCTTCTCCCAGGTTACAATCGATAGGTGCAAAGGACACCACAGAATTCCAGAATATTCTGCGCTGGAAGGGACCCACAAGGATCATGGAGTCCAGTTCTTCAGTGAAAGGCCCGTACAGGGATTACACTCATGATCTTGGCATTATTATCACCATGCTCTAACCAACTGAGCTAATCTCAGGATATCACCTCAAGTTTTACCGGGGAAGGTTTAGGCTGGATATTAGGTAAAGTTTCTTCTTGGCAAGGGTGGAAAGCATTGAAACAAGATGCCAAGGGAAGGGCTAAAATCACCATCCCTGGAAGTATTTAGAAAACCTGTACATGTGGCACTTGGGCAGTGATGAACATGTCACTGCTGGGTTAGTGGTTGGACTTTAGTAAATGGCTGGACTAAAGACTCAGATGTCTTTTCCAACCTTAACAGTTCTGTGATTCTGTCTGGACTTTGCTTGGATCTAGTCCAATACCCTCTTTCTTCAGTACTTTTACAAAAAAGCTGAAAGTTGATCCAAATTAATTTCTAAATGAACTGCCAAACACATTAGCAGAAATGATAAAATGCACAAATGAAGTACATTATTATAATTGAATTTTGTTGCCTGAGGAAAAGGGAGTGAAGAAAAACTGGAATGACCTTTTAGTTCATGGTGATTTTGTCACTTTGCCTTTTTTATTTCTATTCTTTTTTACTCTAGATAATTAGTGTATTACTCTGTAATCTCATGAATGGTATTGCAGTTGTTTTCTTAACTAAGTGTTGTTATTGGCACTATATAAAATAGCCTGATTTTAAACTGTAAATTTTTTTCATATGTCAGAAAGAAAGCCAAAATAAGGATATGCAAACATAGGAATTTACCATATGCAATTATTTTTCAAAGCAGCAACAGAAAACAGATCATGTCTGGGTATGGAAATTTAAATTGGCAGAAAATTTCCTCTCTGCCAATTTAAAAAAATAAATTATGAATGTAGAACTCAAGAAAATAATTTTCCCATTGCCATATGTTCACAAGTCCATGAAAAAGTACAAATAATTGCTTGCTTTATTTTACACATTCTTGCTGTCTTACTGCAAAGCAGTATTACTCGCATAAACTTTGTGCCTAAAGGAGAGGAGGACTGTGCAGTAGTAAAAGGGCACCTTGTGCTCTGAGTGGCACGTGGTGGGAGAGAGTTGAGCTCATTCATTGTATATCAGCAATTTTAAATTTTACCCAAACAATAGCAGACATTTCAAATGAATGTGAATTCCATTTTTGCACATGAAGAAACAGTCTGGGTACTTTTCAGAATCGTAATCTCTTATTAGATTACTATGTCTCTTTTTACTCCTTGGATTTTGAAAACATTGCCATTTCATACAGATCCTTTTAACCAAAGTATTTCACCTGGTGGTCTGCATTCTTACTTTGACACACTTCAACTGTTAACAAGACCCACAAATGTTATGAGAGAAGAAACACCCCTTTAAGAATGCAATTTAAATAAGCTAAAAATTCTTCCTTTCTTTTCTACTGCATAAACCCCAATGTTTACCTGTGTGGTTATTGTGCGTGTAATCTCACTTAAAGGAAGTTGAGATAACTTAAACTAATGGAGCATCCAAAGTAGCTGTAGTTTCTAGATTCAATTATAGACTGAATCTAAGCCTGGTATTATGGAGGAAAACTTACTTTGTATTTTAAAACAGCACAAGAAAAGAGTGTCATTAAAATCAACACTGAGCATAGAATATTTCCTGCATTAAAGCTGCAACAACATGTATCACTTTTCTCTAGTGATTTTTTCATGTTAAGAGATTAAAAATATAAGAAGTAAAAATCTGTCTTGTATAATCAGTGAATTTTGTATTGTTATCACTTATAAGCAATTATTGAGAGAATTTAATAAACAAAGAGTCTCTGTTTCAGATTTCCTTTTCTAAGTACAGCTGATGGTTCGGCTGGCAGAACAAGCACACCTTTAATATTTTCTCTTTTTCAAAGGTTCTTGTGTAATTCTTTGAACCTAAGCCATTTATCCTTTACTGAGTCTCCTTTGAACTCTTGCTTTGATTTGAAAACACTTTTCTTTTGACGTCTCTCTACCCGCAGCTCCTGCAGCTGAGGAAAGTCTTGTTTGTATCAGATTTGATTCAGCCCTTGTTTGGACTACAGTTGTTGAAATTAATTGTTCTCTGTCCATTGTTTGGCCTTCTTTTTATAGTGTGATGATTGCATATATCAAAGCAGTTCTCATTACAGACAGTTTTCGGTGATCAAACATTAAACACAAAACTTGCGGAGAACAGCTCTTTCATGAAGTTATTCCCACATTTGATGGCAACTCTAGAAGTGATTGTATTGATACTGAGCAAAACCATCTCAGATTTATTGTGAATTCTGCCTATAGGACTAAAATCTGTCTGGCTTGTTTACTAAACAATGAGGCTGGGGACATGTCAGGACATTCATCTTTTCCTAAGAGCACTCTTTTGTACTTTTTAATCCTTTTTCTTTCAATTACTAGAGGTCTGATTGAAGAAGCAAGCCAAATACTACTTGTTTCATTAGCAGTGGAAAGAAAATTGAAGCTTCTCTCCTTAATAGCACATTAGATTGAGGAACACAACTGGAGGCAAAAGATACATTTATTTTCTGAGTCTTTAAAAACCAGAACAAAACACATCCTGTCTTAGCCAGGGGCAGAGTAAAGTGAGAAGCAAATAGGCACGAAATGTTTTTACTAGAAAAGCAACCCAGACCTCTGAATCTCAGCCTGCTTTGCCCCCTGCTGATGGACTTTGGGAGGCCTTTAGCCACCATCGACTATAGGTGAGTGGACACACAGGCTACAGAACAGATTATGCCTTAATTTTGTCTGGTACACATCTGTCTGGCAGGGGAAACAGGGAAATTAATCACAAATTCTTTCCCTTTGGCGAGGGAAGAGGGCTCAAGAGCTCCCCAGAAGTGCTCTGCACTTGTGGGTGCCTGAGGGTGAACACAAGCTCCCATCGGGGGTGAAAAGCAGGGCATTTCTCCATGGAAATGCTCAGGCTCAGGGCAGTCTAAGCATGTGTTTAATCACCTGGATTAACTCCAAGCTCTTTAAACTGTAATTAACAGTGGCAGTTCTCAGCTTCTCTAATTCACAGGGACCAGTGCAATTTCAGGTGTGCCTGATTTTTTGTTAGCCTGTTCACTGATCCTAAGAATGAGATACACTGCAGCCTTACAGTTATTGTGTCGTCTCCACAGAGCTTCATTTGAGTTTTAAACTAGTGCCATGTGGTATTTGAGTACCTATGGTGTACCTGAAGGAGGTGATTGGATATTTTCTAAAATACTATAAAATAATGGAGCCCTTGATAATTTTTAGGAGCAGTGTCATCAGCTTTCTAGAAAGAAACAAACAACTTCACCTTCCCAAAAACCAAACCTATGAACTGAGAGAAAATGAGGGTAGAGCTGTTATTAAACTGTTTTATTTTGAAATTAATTTTTCTTTTTGGAAAAGCAGACAATGTGTATTTGTTCTTAATTCTGAAATCAATTTTATTGGTGGGTAATCACAAAACACAAAACTGAGGTTGATTTCTCTAAACATCAGTATGTATGATCATAAATACAAGATAAACATGGATGCCATCTTACATCATATAAAAGTTTCAAAACTTTAAAGTAGTGGACTACTCTTGTCTCTCCGACCTTCCTGCAGATTCCTTTCTTCTGTCTTGCTGTAACCTAAGTTTTCATAATGAAAAGAAATTATGATTTCAGAGTGGAACAGGATAAAGCACAGGTTGAAGGTGGACATATTTGATGAGTTTCAGTAGCTAGTAAATTTAGGTATGAAGTTGAAAATTTCTATTTAAACAGCCATCAATCCAAACACATGTAAAATATAAGAGCTGCATATAGGCTGCGGGCAAACACTAACATGTTGCACAGTTTGTTTACACATGCTCATTTAAAATAATATTGACCCCTATGGTTTTATTTGGGAAATCTGCTTTTTTGTTTCCTGATGTCACAGATGAATATTTCATGCCTGTGTTTGTGTTTTTCATACTATGACAACACAGGCAGAAATGAAAATTGTGAGACATGGTTATTTGAACACATATGATGTGTAAAAGAAAACATTTATTTTGTCCACTTAGTTTAAGAAAAGAGAAGTTTAAAAAAAATAATTACAGAATTAATTGAGTTGGAGGCAAAATGCAGCAACCTGTTTTGTCACAAGCATTTTTAATACTTTGATGCTGATGGATTAATGCATAAATACTCAGAGTTTTCACAGTGCCACCAGAGGATTTCTAGGGGTTTGTTATATCTGTGGAATTCAATGGTATCTAATAAATTGTAACTTTTTCAGTTGTTCACTATTAATATTTTACATTTTTACATGTCTGTATATTCCTGTACTTACAATTACATTGCTAAAATTTGAAGAGTTAGAATAAACATAATTATAGAAGAAAATGAGGAATTACTTCTGGTTAAGGTATTTGCAAAATAACTTTATTCCACTTCCATTCTGCTCAAATCAGTAAAAAATGGTAATCAAAACAAAAAGATTGCTGTGATTTTTTTTCAATATATCCCTGTTTTGCCTTGATGGAGGAATTTAATTTTAATATTTTAAAATCTTCTTTATTCCCCACAAAGACTTCTGCTATTTATTGATAAGGATTTTTCCTGTAATTTTCTTTTTGCAATGCTTGTTGAAGCATAGCCCAGATAAACAAAAAATAATCAGTTGGAGCTGAATATTCTAACGTAATTTGAAGTTCTATTTTAAGTGTTCTGAATAAGAAACCAGCCTAGATATCCTTGCATTATAATTACAAAGCTCTGATCCAAAATTGTATTATTGTCTTTTTCACAGATTCCTAATCCTTCGAATTGTTGGTTTTTCTGAACTGTCAGTGGGTACAGTTGGACACAGACTTCTTTCATCCAGCTTCTGTTAAACAGTGGAATTCACACTGCTCTGTTCTCACTCGAGGGTATTCAGACACAAAATGCATGGCTGCTGTTCTACTGCAACAGAGCTTTAATTTGGTGGGCAGTCATTTTGAAGCTCAGGCAAATTAGCTCACCAGATTCAAGAGCAGACTGTTATTCTTTGTACATGCATTATATATATATATATACACACACATATAGGTACTTCTATTTATGTACATATGCATAGATATATAATGGGTGTGAGAGCCTCTTTGGTGCTGAAATGGTGTCTTGCCTGCTGCCTATCAGCTGGAGCATGGTGGAATCAGTTATTCTGAGGAATAACCCCAGTGATTCCTTCAGGAGGAAAACACAGTGAATGGATGCATAGCAGGAGTGTACTGACCTTCCAGCAGACTTTACTGCCAAATTTAGAGTCGGCCACTGAGCTTCCACAGCAGTGCAAAGCTGTGAAGCTGTGGGCAGCAGTTTCACTCAGAGACATTCTGTGGTTTAAAGGCTGACCTCCTCCTGCTTGATACCTTGTGGGGCAGGGAGCTGGCAGGGAGCTGCCTTGCACTGTCCAGCTCTCACAACAGGCACACACATTAAAGGTGACAACGGGGGCTTGGTGATGGCTGTTAGATAGAAACACACAGAGCACAGCACAGTGAAATTGAGGGCAAAAGAGGAAATGGGGAGGATGGGATAGAGCTGTGTACAATGGAATAAATTACTTCCTTCAGTGTGAAATGAAAAGAGGACGTGAATGCTCTGAAATAATCAGCACAAAAAGCACTGCTGCAGGAAAGTGGATTGCCTGGAAAAAGCTATTTTTCTATACAGATACCACTAGGCACTGCTTCCTAAAGAAAAAACAAATTGATGTGGGCGATATCATCAAAGAATTGTGAAAAAGGAATTATCCAGGACTACTTTTTTTCCTTAACTTAGTTTGTAGAGAAACTAAACAACAGTAAAGTTGTCAGAGTTAATTCTTGAATGTGTTTCTTTTGTATTTCCATTTACTGTTTTACTATATGTGAGTACCACCCCTTTGGTCCCTGAAGGATACACTCTACATGAACAGGTCAGGTACAAGCATTGCTTTTGTTCCTCTCTTTGATTACCCACTCTACAAAGGTGGTTGAGCCATGGTAAACAGCAACACCCTTTACATGTCTCATGATGCTTTCAAATATCCATGAGAGTAACCAAGATCCTTGTTTAGCACGAATTGTCATTCTTATCATATGTACCATTTCTTTTATGTTTTTATTTTTAAGCAAGTCTGTTCATTAGATTACCCAGCTGCACTCAGAAGTTGAGTTATTAACTCTAAAATTACTAAGAGATGAATGCTGTTATTGCCTGAGGTACGACCTGAAATTTTTAATCTAAACAGATCCAGGACTACATGAGTCAAAAATACCTGCGTGAGATGGAGTCACAAGCATGGACAAGTTGCCAGCAGACAGGTGTTAATGCTTGCCACTATCAACACCCATAGGTGCTGGAAGGAATCAGTGCCTTCCAATATCTTCAACATGATGCCTGTTGCCATCAGGCACTGACAGTGTCTAAATCCCCAGCCACATTGTGAACATTGAATGAGAAATCAAGCTTTTTTTTCTTTTTTCTTTTTTTTTTTTTTTTACCAGAACACCCAAAGTTTACGGGATTATCTCCTGGAAATTAATATTAAACCGATAATTTGGTGATTGCTCCTTTGGTTTAGGACCCTGTAGAGGTGAAATGGGTGCAAAGGAAGAGCTCTGGATTTACATTAGGGACTACATGAAAACACCATGCAGAAACATGTGGGTTTGGATGCTTCTTGCCAACATCAATAGTGGAAACTGTCTGGATTCTTTTTAAGACATGCCTGTCTCAGTCTCTTGATTATAGCCTGCTGTTGTAGAATCACAGGGGTAATGATCTGAAGTCTTTTTCCTATTTCTGAAAGCAAAGATCGGTTTTGGAAACATAAAAAACTTCATCCTACCCTTACTATCTTCCCAGCGTGTAAAGTGGGATGCCCCCAAGCTCTTTTGATTTATCTCAGTACCTTGCTAGGCCTTTTTTGGCTTTTACAAGTTGTTTAGTATCAACAGCTGGAACCATGCAGAGGATTCAACACCTAGCCTCGGTCTGTCAGGCAGCACAGTGGTCATGCAGCCAAATGAATGTTTTCTGACCTGGAGCTGAGGCCATGTATGTATTGGGAAGGCTTCATATGGGTTCAGCATCAAGAAGGCTGTGCAGAGGCACCTCAGCTGCATTTTCAGTGTGTAAACTTAGGGTTATGGTGACATGACTTGATGGCAAGCACAAGAGATCAATGGATAAAGCAATGTCTTGAAATGGAGACAGTGTTTTTTTTTAAAAATGAGACAACTAGCTGGGGATTTTTGTGCAGTTACAGCACTATAGTTGTAGTAAGAAATGTCTTTTGACTGTAACATGCTCCAGAAGTGATTAAATACTGCAACCCATCTAGTGCAGCCTTCTGTAAGTGAGGTGGGTTACAGAAAAAAAGAAAAGGTCTGTGTGAGGAGGTGGTGAAAACCAGTTGGTGGCAGCTCTATATCTGTTTTTGCAGGAAACAAGTCCACTTTGTTTTTTCTTTTCCCAAATAAAGTGATAATTATTTCCCTTTGCTGTTTCATATTCCCATGAATCGATTTGTGACCAAGTAGGGAATATAAATTAAAAGTACATATTTCTATTAGATAATTCAAGAATGGAGCCATGAAGAATCTGATGAAAGTACTTCTTACAGTTTCAGTGGGGTCAGCTCTGGACAGCATTTTAACCTTAGGAAAAAAAAAACCTCTGCTAAAGAAATATCATTACTTTCATTTACTGTATAGGAAGTGCATAATATTTTCTGATTAAAATTTCAAAATGAAATGTTTACCACTTAAATCCTACCTATTCCTCTCAGAATCTGTTTTGCCAGCTGACATAAAACTTGTTGTAATAATATGAGTTTAATAGTTAGGAAATGGGTTTCATTAGGAGGAAATAAATGAAAAAAACCACTTAATTAAAACTTGTTTCTAAAATTTCTAGTGGTTTTAAAAGCATAAATTATGTTAATTAGAAAGATAGAAGTATTTTTGCACAGGGTTCTACTATGCATTAATAAATTATCTGTATTATTAATTTTCTTGTCTTATTTCAGATTAAATATATTTAATTTTCTGTTTCACAGCCTTTTTAATAATAACCAAATTCAAAAAATTTCACAAAATTGCTTTGAAAGGCTTGAAAATCTGCAAACTGTGTAGCTCAAAATAGACACCTCTCCTAGACGACCCCCAATAGCTAAACTGGGATTTTTAGTTATTAAAAAATAATTTAAAATCTTAAGTGCAAGACATCTTATTCACTGCCTGCCGTATTTAGTTTATACTTACTGAAAAATGTGTAGTTCAATAAAAGGTGATTTGTCTAATGAACCAATGAGAAATAATTTGTTCTATGTGTTTTATGTCTACTGGCCTAATTTTGATAAACACCTGCAAAAACTGGTCCTTTCTGCTGATGCTTTCATTGGTTTCCCTTAAGATTTTTATCACTAACCATAACTACTCTTGTTTATGTTTATATTTTGAGGAAATTAGTGACATTCCATTTCATGTCATGAACAAAAAACAAAATATTATTCATCACAGTGTTGATGTTGAACAGTTTCTGTGTGAAAAACCCAGCATATTACATATTTGATCAATTTACATATAAAAACTTGAGCATTTCAGGTTCTGCCAAATTCCGCTTTAACATTCATATAATTAACTAATTGAATGTGAAAATCATGAACAGGTACAAGAGACATTAGGTCAATCTTTTTACGGTGGAAAGCTTAATACACTTAATAGCAGCAACATGTACACATAAACCAGATAAGGGATTGAAATGATTAAAGATAAGCAGAAGAAATTTTGATGGTGTTCTCTTGAACAGGGACAGAGTAAAATGTATACCATAGTTCTTCAAAAATTTAAGTCAAAATATAAGGCAAAATAATATACCACAATTTCCAAGATTATGGGCAGACCATGAAAGGTATAATGGTTTACACATCCAAAATTCTATTTTGGGGGAAAATAGTGTACCTTTCGATCTATATATTAATGGGAGTAATTTCAACCTTTCAGAAAACAGAATTCCTGAAGCAAGGGTTTTAGTTGTTGATTTCTGAGCACCTAGGAGTCGAGAATAGATTTTTCAGCTGATAGAATTCATCTAACATCTTTCTTGTGACTTTTGTCTGAGGCAGGAGTATTGGATGAGGCTTTAACTTCACACACTTTCATACGCTTTGATTGGATGTTCTTACAAGCAGCCCATGGAAATAAAATCTAAATGAAGGAACTGACTGATGGGTAATCACCACATTGGAAAACTTAATGTTAGTAGCTCCTGGTGGTTAGCAGTTAAGCTGGAAGGATAATGTGAGTGAAATTTATTCTCAGTTCAGCCTTTAGTCAAAGTCAGTGTCAGTTAGAAACCAGCTGTAAAAGTTGTTCCCAGGGCAAGGTATTCATGGATGAAAGTGCTGTGGGAAAAGAAAGAACCAATTATGAATGCAGTTTATTGGAATGCTCCTTTGCCTGCTTTTCCATCACAGAACTGAGAAAAAGATTTACTAACCATATCCAGACACTACTCAGCAAGGCAGACCTGTTTTATCTTACCTCAGCTTCACTGAGGTTTGAATTTGCTACAGTTACAACAACTCTGCTTGTTCCTGATAATACACAAAACCTGGCAGCTTAAAGCAGTCAAATTTTACTCCTTTCTGCTCAGTATGGCCGAGAACCTGCAAATCTTCTCTTATATAGTGTTTGGCAAATTAACTAATCCAAGTAGAGGAATAAGACACATGGCCATTGCTGTAAGTCATAAAGCTGTTTCAATTTCTGTGTATCTGCAGTACACCGTGGAAGGCAGAATCGAAAAGTGCTTTCTGTTATATATTTTCCTGTCATAGCATTGTCTAGACACAAAGCTTATGGTTAATTTGTTTATTTGCAAGGCTCTGAGGAAAACATAGAACAAACCTGCCCACCAACATACCACCAGACATAGGCTATCAATTTAAAAAACAAAACACATTAATGCTGTCACCTTCTCCCGGTGTAATCTTCTTCACTTGATGTACTTCTTCTTCACCAGAAAGGTTAGAAATTGACTTCATTCATACAAGTGCTAATCACTGCACTGAAGTTTTCTACTTGGCTATTTTTTATTAGATTTTAACTTGTGACATCTCTCACTATATTTTTTACAGCTTCCAACAAATATGAAAACCTGTGCTTATCTTTTTTTAATGCTTCAATATTTGCCTTTGTGTGTATTTAAGTATTTATCTAAACCATTAGAGCTTTCAAGATCCATGAAAATTAGGCTGTTTTCTGGCTGTTAAGTGTTTGGATGGATCAATATTTAATTCAGATTTGTCTCCAATTTATATGGTAATCTATTTTATACTCAATATATATCATACAGATGGTTGATTTAATAAAATCTGCACTTGTTCTCATAAATACAAGTTTTACAGAATGAAGACATTGCTCAAACTCCCACTAAAATTAAAAGAATATTAAATGAGATGAGTTGACTAATGACTTTTATAGATTTTGATAATACCTATAAACACATAGCAAGTGTTAGAAGTTAGAAGACCCTAAAGATTTTTCCAAGATGCTATCCCTTATATTTTAGGGGTTTTTTTTATTTGGTTCCTTCCTTCCCTTTAAGTTAATAATTGTACTGAGTTGCAGTCCCTGTTTTTATACCAGTCCACCTGATTGCTTCTTTCTTATGTTGTTCTAATTCAATACTTAGGGCTGGCTGGGAGATATTGATGTTTTTCAGTTGTCCACAGTGTCAAAGCTGGACTCAGTTCCTATTATAAGCACCTTCTCTCATTTCTCCTTTTGGAATGAGGAGCTCCAGCCACAATCATTCTTTTTTTTTTCTTATGCTGTAGGAAAAAAAATTAAAGATTTCTTATAGTTTCAGAACACACAGAAATATTTTGCATACCTTGTGCATACCTTGCCACATATGCATAAATAGGGTCTGGATAATGGCATGACAACACTGATGGATGTCGGGAAAAGTGGCTTATTTACTGAGAGAACCACAGATATTCTCTGTTGTTAGGTGCTCTGGTACATGGCAGGTCAGGCCACAGTACTTTCAATTAAAAGTGGGGCTGTCTGTCATACTGCTTTGGAAATTGCTCTTCCCTTACAGAACCTAGGACCATTATTTAAGGCATGTAGGAATATGGCCTAGAGCTTTTCATCCCACTGGGACTGTTCCTAAGGCAGGTCTGCTCGTTGGTTCACAGAAGAGGTGCAGTACTCTAGAACTGGATTTACCTTCTTGGGAATGCTGGGGTGTTGCTTTGTAATTATGGGCCTGAAGCTCACCAGTGCTGCACTTCTGGAGCTCGGCAGCTCAGTTAAAAGACAGGATTTCAGTCGTGTTTTCTTCAGGCCAGGATATGTCATTGTTATAGTGGGGAGTGTGGAATCACTCTCCATCACAGGTGGACACCAGAGCATGTACACCATGAGTGAGGGCAGAGCTAACATGTGAGTATAAATTGTCTAAATGTGTGGCTGTCCTGTAATACCGTGCTCTTTTAGGCAATCAACCAGAGGTTCCAGAATGATAAACTGGTCATGGTGCCTCTTTAGAGGAGTTGTAAAAACTCTACCTCTGATGAGTACAAAGGCTGATGCTGGATTAAGATGTCTCCAATGGGCAGTGGTAGCATGGTACAGAAAACTGCTGAATCTCCTCCTCCCACATGATATCCCATGTGCAGATTAGAGATGACTCTGAGCCTATCCTCCTCCAGGGATTTTTAACAATAAGGTGCACATGGTGTGCATGATGAACTGGACCTCATTCAAACATCAGAGGACTGCTTCAGAGGGAGAACATTCACGTAAGATGCCTTCTGGGTGTGAGTTTAATTCACTGTTTCAGAGCTTATTTCTGAGCAGAAGTCAAAGGGCCAGCCAAGTCAACACAGACAAAGCCAGGCCAGCATGAGAACAACCATTCATATCAAAACAGTGGTCATTAAAATCTGTTTTGTCTTTTATTTAAGCACTTCTAAAGATGGGGTTTCCTTATCTTTAGGTTATCTAATCTAGTACTTCTAAGACTATTTTCTGGTTTAGCCACCCAAACTAGAATTTTTTTCCCTTTTGGTGGTATTTTACATTTTGTAGGGTAGTGAAGTAGCTTTTTTGTTTATTTATTTTTATTTCCCTTTTTCTCCTGGATTATAACCCCCATATTTTCTAAAAGAATGTATTTTCTAGGCCACGTCTCCTTTGATATTCTTCCCTTGACTTTTTAAAATTAATTTATGTAATACCCTAATTAGATTTCAATCATGCTGACTAATGAAACTTTTTTTGTGTCTTGTATAGAGTAGTCCCACTGATATTTCTCCTCAGTATTTTATGTTTACCTTTTATGTATACACTTTATGCCTACTGCTACATAACTACTCCCATCCACCTGTGTCCTTTTATTTTAGTACATTTCTAGATCATATCAAGAACATTTTGAATTCCAGATTTACATTCCCTCCCATTTTTTAAATTAAAAAGCATACTCACAACAGTTCAGGACAAGGAATAGTTCCTGTACAATCCAGTGAATTCCCTTGTTAATGACCACAGACCATTCCAAGCCAGTACAGTATTGCAGGATGCAATAGCACCCTTCTTACAGTATTTTTTTCCAGAGCACAGGTCAACCCTCACTGTTTCCCTGGAGGAAGGGACCACGTGGGAGTCAAACAAACCTGAAACACATATTACTGGATTTGTGTTTGTCTCCAAGCTGCTTTTGCATCTCCATGTGCATGGAGGAGTGTCTCCCCTTTGAAGTCTCTGTGCAGCCCAAGGGGAGAGCACTAGAAGAGCTGTGGCTGCCCCTCTTATTGGAGTCTTGTGTTCATTATTTACCAGGCATGCTGGTTTGAAAGCAAAACCAGTGAGATTCCAAGTCAGAAATACCATTTAGCAGAGAGAGAACAAACAACAAGAAAGATAAAAATAAAACAAAAATAAAATAAGACAAATGCAATATTACAAAGGACCACTGACAGAGTCAGAATACAAACCCGACACCCTGTTGGTCAGGGTGTTGGAAGCAGGCCAAAGTAAGTTCTACCAGAGTGGGAGATGTGGCTCCATTGAAGTAGAGATGATCCTCAAGAAAGGGTCCTGTTGTCCTTAGGAATCCAGTGGAAAAAGGCTCCCTTGGTGTTTGGGATTGCTGGTTTTATTCCGGTGGAAAGGCTTTGGCTCCTCCTGCTGGGTGGAGCATCTCACACTGGAATGAGGTGATGTTGTCAGTCATGTGAGAGGCCTTAAATGGCCCATTCACAGGTGATGTCCCTCAGAGGAGGATGGGTGGAGGAAGAGATAAGAAGGAACTGCCTTATCTGGTGTTATCAGGTGTCCCATTAACAGAAGGCATCTGCCCTCTTTGCACCCCTAGAGTTACAAGAGATAAGGAACAATGTCTCCCAACAGAGTTCAACAGATGAAAATAGAATACACATTTTTGGTTACATTTTTCAACCCAGGACACCAGGAAAACCAGAACTTGCAGTTTTTCTGTCGGATACTTGCAAAGTACTTTGGTGACATTACCTATAAATGAAGGGAGCTGTACAGTACAAAAATGTCAACTTTTTATCTCTTTCCTCTGCCTTTGTACAACCCTCTAGAAGTCCTGGAGCTACTTTTTTGATACCTTGAGAAGCAGAAGTTTTATGGATGGTTCAAAGGTTTTGGAGGTAAAAATCCAAAAATCCACTTGCTTTTGACCTATCATGGAAGTAGAAATCACTGAGAGTAAACTGAATTTGGGAACAAGGAACCCCTGATTGTATTTAATCTTGAAAATTATTGGAAATCATATATTGATGTGTGTAGCTGAGTGAATCTCTGATGGGACTTGGACTTCAGTTAATCTTTAACCTGGCTAAACCAGTGAGAAACGCTTACATTTCCTTTTAAATAATTTTTTTTCAGTATAATAAAACAATCTGGGAAAAAAACCATTAATACTTCATTCCTACTTATAATCAGGATAAATCATATGAAAACTTGTTTGAGACAATTCAGATAAAGAACTGCTCATATACAGAGATATTTGGACAAATCTAGGCCTTGACTATTTTTAGAAAATCACTGTAAAAGAGACATTTTATTTGAAAAATCTTTCCATCAATGAGGTGAAATTCCCAACTCTGATCACCTAAATATTCCTCACATTTGTGAAAGACAGCTGCACCTGTCTTTTTTATGCTTAATCTGCTTGCTTGACTGTTACTCTGTTTATGGTAATGAAGAGTTAATATTTGCTCACCATACGTAAGAAGTAGTAAAAAATAAAAGGAATAGGAATCTGTTTACCAACACTTAACACATGTTATTCCCTTTAGAGTTCACATTTCAGCACAGTGAATTCTTTACTCCCACCTTAGCACAACAGAGGAGGGAACCTAGGTGAGAAAGCAGAGCAAAGCTCTTTGATGTAGATAAAAATACAAGCACTGAAGCACAAAGACATAAAGCAGCAGAATACAGATTGACTCACTCCCCTCTCACTTACCCTTCCTCTACCTGAAAAAGTGAATTCCTGAGGTGTTCTGCTTCCCAATACATGAAATGGGAGGGAAGAACCCAGTGGCAGATTAGGGATGTAACTCTCACGATATCTGACACAAAGCTAAGCCTGTGAGAACAGCTTTTGGGCTGCAAAAATGGGAGATTTGACATTGCCCAATTTCAGGAATTGTGATACAAGGTTTGCCATTAATGCTCAGAAGTCACAGTGGTTGGCCACAGTATAAAATATTATGTTATTTTATTATTTATAATTTCTATAATAATAAAATTATTATAATATAATTATTATAATATCATATATTATATAATATCATTAAAATATAATATAATATAATATAATATAATTATTATAATAACATAATTATAATAACAATAATTTTATTATTTATATTTTTAATAATATTTATAATTTTATTATTATTATTTCTGAGTTATTTCATGTTAGTATTTTATTTTTATGTAAAGTGAATGGATGAAGTTCTTTCATGCTTTTAACTGGAGTACTGCCCCAAGAAATGGTAGGTCAGGTTTTCAAAGATGATTTTGAGCTGAGATTTTCCTTCAAGTAGCACATACAGTTCTGGGTGCTGTCAGGATGNCAAGAAAGGGTCCTGTTGTCCTTAGGAATCCAGTGGAAAAAGGCTCCCTTGGTGTTTGGGATTGCTGGTTTTATTCCGGTGGAAAGGCTTTGGCTCCTCCTGCTGGGTGGAGCATCTCACACTGGAATGAGGTGATGTTGTCAGTCATGTGAGAGCCCTTAAATGGCCCATTCACAGGTGATGTCCCTCAGAGGAGGATGGGTGGAGGAAGAGATAAGAAGGAACTGCCTTATCTGGTGTTATCAGGTGTCCCATTAACAGAAGGCATCTGCCCTCTTTGCACCCCTAGAGTTACAAGAGATAAGGAACAATGTCTCCCAACAGAGTTCAACAGATGAAAATAGAATACACATTTTTGGTTACATTTTTCAACCCAGGACACCAGGAAAACCAGAACTTGCAGTTTTTCTGTCGGATACTTGCAAAGTACTTTGGTGACATTACCTATAAATGAAGGGAGCTGTACAGTACAAAAATGTCAACTTTTTATCTCTTTCCTCTGCCTTTGTACAACCCTCTAGAAGTCCTGGAGCTACTTTTTTGATACCTTGAGAAGCAGAAGTTTTATGGATGGTTCAAAGGTTTTGGAGGTAAAAATCCAAAAATCCACTTGCTTTTGACCTATCATGGAAGTAGAAATCACTGAGAGTAAACTGAATTTGGGAACAAGGAACCCCTGATTGTATTTAATCTTGAAAATTATTGGAAATCATATATTGATGTGTGTAGCTGAGTGAATCTCTGATGGGACTTGGACTTCAGTTAATCTTTAACCTGGCTAAACCAGTGAGAAACGCTTACATTTCCTTTTAAATAATTTTTTTTCAGTATAATAAAACAATCTGGGAAAAAAACCATTAATACTTCATTCCTACTTATAATCAGGATAAATCATATGAAAACTTGTTTGAGACAATTCAGATAAAGAACTGCTCATATACAGAGATATTTGGACAAATCTAGGCCTTGACTATTTTTAGAAAATCACTGTAAAAGAGACATTTTATTTGAAAAATCTTTCCATCAATGAGGTGAAATTCCCAACTCTGATCACCTAAATATTCCTCACATTTGTGAAAGACAGCTGCACCTGTCTTTTTTATGCTTAATCTGCTTGCTTGACTGTTACTCTGTTTATGGTAATGAAGAGTTAATATTTGCTCACCATACGTAAGAAGTAGTAAAAAATAAAAGGAATAGGAATCTGTTTACCAACACTTAACACATGTTATTCCCTTTAGAGTTCACATTTCAGCACAGTGAATTCTTTACTCCCACCTTAGCACAACAGAGGAGGGAACCTAGGTGAGAAAGCAGAGCAAAGCTCTTTGATGTAGATAAAAATACAAGCACTGAAGCACAAAGACATAAAGCAGCAGAATACAGATTGACTCACTCCCCTCTCACTTACCCTTCCTCTACCTGAAAAAGTGAATTCCTGAGGTGTTCTGCTTCCCAATACATGAAATGGGAGGGAAGAACCCAGTGGCAGATTAGGGATGTAACTCTCACGATATCTGACACAAAGCTAAGCCTGTGAGAACAGCTTTTGGGCTGCAAAAATGGGAGATTTGACATTGCCCAATTTCAGGAATTGTGATACAAGGTTTGCCATTAATGCTCAGAAGTCACAGTGGTTGGCCACAGTATAAAATATTATGTTATTTTATTATTTATAATTTCTATAATAATAAAATTATTATAATATAATTATTATAATATCATATATTATATAATATCATTAAAATATAATATAATATAATATAANAACACATCTGGCTACATTAATTAATGACTTCTATTGCCTTTTAATTCTTGCTGGCAGAAAATCTTCTACAAGGGGTTTAGGAAAATGCTTCTGTTCAAATTAAAAGCAGAAGAGTTACAGAAAGGCAGCTCCTACAGATGCCGAGTGTTTATTTCACTTGAACAGCAAAAGCTAACATCTGAACTAGAAGAGCCAGGAACTCTTTACAGGTCGTGGAGAAAACCTAGTTTAGAGAGGGTATTAAGGGAACTTCCCTGTTCCGTCATGCAGGAGACACTGTGACAGTCACACTCGCACATCCTGAGCTGGGACCGAGGTCCCTTCACAGCTACACCTGCCACACTCACACAGTCAGACAAATGAGCACTGGAAGAGGGCACTGAAAACAAAATTATGAGCATCTGCTGTTGTTTTTTTCCCCTCAGAAGCTATTTTGAATAATGAGTTAAATGAAACAACCAATTTATTTTGAAAAATGTTACAAATGATTGAGTGAATAAAATAAAGTATTAATGCCATGCCATATATACTTCATCACTGGAAAGAATCTAATTTTCCATAAATACAAATTTATTTGATTACAGGAAAGATAACTATTTGAATAAAAGATAATTGCATCTGACATTAATGGCTTTTATTTGTTGTTGTTGCAATTTATCTCTCCAGTTATCTATACAAGAATAAATTTGTCATAGTAGATCCACAGGCATTTCCTAAATATCTGTAGCAGATTCAGAACTATTTACTGAAATCTCAGCTACAAATTTTTGATGATTATTAATATTATTATTGTTATTGTTATTATTATTATAATCTGGTGCCCTGAAATATGGAAATCTCTAGTTTAGAACTGGATAAATTAATTCTTTAACAGCTACAGTTTCCATAACTAAAATTTGCCACTGTTGTCTTGTTTTAGAAAGTTAACATTCTAACTAGGGTTCCTTCAGAGGCAATCTCCTGCCTAATCTGCCTTATCAGTCTAGAAACACCAGCAACCAGTGCAGAAAACTGCAGTTTAATTTGGCACATGGTGCCCAAATAAACTAACAAATCCCATTCAGAGCGTCTTCCTCACAAACAAACAAACAAACAAACAAACCCAAACAAAAACAAAAAACCACCACCAGCAGCAAACCCATCCCCCTCCTCCATGAACAGAACTGAATGATAAAAAGAATAAAAAGAAAGGAAACTGAAATGAAGAAAATTCATATCCAGTAGGATAAATGTCACTGAGGTATGACTTGAGATGTTATTCTATAATAATGGCAGTTGATGATTTAATGTTTACCTTTGAAAACCATTTTGAAAATTAATGATGTCTTTGGTGTTGCAGTCAAAGTAAAATTTTCATTTTCTGTTGTAAAACTACAATAAAACAAGTTATGACTTCTCATTAGAAACAAATGTTCATGTTAGCAAAACAAAGTTAACAGCTGAGAATAAAATTCTAAGGTTGTATAATTAACAAAAGAATAGTTAATTATTTCTCAAATGTTTCTTTGTCATTACTTAATAATGCTACTCTAAAAGTCCTCATAACAAGATAGGCTATAGAGACAATACCATGTTTTTGATGCATTATCCTTGGAGTTTTTTTCAGCTTTACCTTCTAGCAGCTGCAATACAAATATTTGCCTAGCTCCGTCTATCTGAGCATGCATCTGAAACACAGATGCAAACGTGTAAAATGGTGACAGTGAAAATATAGAAATAATGCTTAAAAACAGATTCAAGGCTCATTCTAATGTGTTTCACTTTCTCGTGTCACTGAGCTCCATCCTCTGAGATACTCAAAATCCATCTAAACATGGTCCTGAGAAACTGACTTTAAGTGGCCCTGATGGAACAGGGGAAGGCTGGGCCAGATGTCCTACAGAGATCCCTTCCAACCTCAATTATTCTGTGATTCTGTAAAAAACACTTATTCTCTGTTGGAAAAAAGTTCAATTACAATTTTATTAATAGCTCTAACAGAGGAAAATTATGGGCACTTGATCTCAGCTTCATATCAGGTCACTCTTTCCGCAGTTTGGCAATCCCTGCCAAATACAATCATGCTTTGGGAAAAAAATAAAATGTTGATGGTTTGGATGCAACAACCTAAGTTTTTATTTGTAGATAGAAGGCTTTTTTTTATTAAATGGCTGATAATGTTGGAAAGAAAGACAAAATTTTTTGCAAGAAAGCATTTATTTTGATTTTAAAAAGAAGCTTCATCTTGCAAAGCTAAGTACACATGAGAATAGTGTCTTAAAATTAAATTAAGTACATAGCAAGCCATCTCTCAGAGAAAAATTGGCCCAGAAAAAGATATTAAATGAGGAAATTGAAGAAGAAAGAATTGAGTCATAATTTCTCTGAGAGATACTAAAAGAGCATATAACATGGAAATATTACTTTAATATGCCATTATCATAGAGAAGTCATCTAGTCTTTGGTATTTAACCTGGTAAAGAATCATTTTTCTTGGATTTGTTTCACTCTTCTAGAATTTTTTTGGGTTTTTTGTTTGTTTGTTCATTTGTTTATATGTCTCTTTCTTATTCTTTTGCCACCATCGCTGATATTCATAAATACTTGAGAAATTATATTTCCAGGTACAAGATATTGTAGCTGTAAAAGAATGTTTCTGTACTATAAAAATATGTTTCTGCACTATGAAAATACATCCTTATTAAAATTTTTTTGCAAAGATATTTTGCATCTTTTGTAAAGCCAGATCAAAATTAAATATTGCCATTAGCATTGGTACCATTCATGTGTTACTTAAAAGGTGGAGATAAGAAACATAAATTCTTTTATATAGTGAAGTTATCATAATCAGTTATTCATCAGATATTTTTGTTCCATTGGCAATAAATAGAAAATGCATATATCCCTTATTCTCATCAAGCTATTGGAGTCACAATCAGAGCATACACCTTTCATTTCAGATGTCACACTCAGCTTCTTATAGATTATGCCTTTGATGCAACATTTTTTCTTTCTCCAAGAAGAACTCTAGCATTTTAGCTTTTTCTTTAATCTTTTATTTAAGTCATTGTGATATTCAGCTTTCTCTTGCCTCTTATCTGATTCACCCTTTATGCTAGAAAATGCTTCTTTTCAGGTTTTTAATCTTGAAGATTCTCCTTCAGGTCTTTTGGGGTTTTTTTGTTTGGGTTTTTATTTTCATTTCATTCCAGTAATATACTAAATGATGAATAAAATTTTTAATGGTGTATGAATTTCTCAGAAGCCTATGTGACTCTAGAGCTTAGGAGCAAACATTCCTTTGGTACAGCAGAGCATGTGTGGGCAGAGGGCAAGGCTGCTTTGCACTTCACCTTTTCCCATGTGAGGAAGAAGCAAAACTACTCAGAGGTGTCTGGCTCAATGAGCTTAATCACAGTTCTGAAAGCTGTATCCCTCTCCCCAGTAAGCCAGATGGTTAATTCTGAAAGTTGCAATCCTTGGCTTTCAGGCCATCTCGTTAACTCAGTCCTCTTCTAATGACATTGCCTCATCCTTCTGCACATAGCACAGCTTTCCATAAATCACTCTTTGCCAACTGTCAGTGGAAACTGCTGCCTCTGCTTATGAATCTTTCTGTGTAAGTTTGCATTTGCTTTGCATCCCTCCTGGGGTGTACAGTGCATTGTACATTGGAAATGTGTCCTTCAGGGCCCTTCTGGAAGACCCAGATTGATTTCCATGTTCCTGTGAACTCCATGCAAGCACTGAAACTGGACATCACTCATCACAGAGTGTTTTACTGCCTCCTGTACTTTTAAAACACTCAAGAATATTAAAAATATGTTTTGAACCATAGAAATTGTATCTAGAGTAAATTTTCAGATTCCTTCACTGTTTCAATATACTATCTCATTTTTGTCTTGACTGAATCCTTGGGATGTATTTCCCTGTGCATCAAGGGCAAAGTTGAAATTAGTGGTTTCTTCTCCAAACACTGTCTTTCTCCACTTTTATTTTATTTCAGTGATGAAAAGAGGAACTGGATAAGCCCCTGGTGTGTTTCTACAGTAATTAATCTGGACAAAAAGATGAAAGAACAGTAGGTAAAGAGATTTTATTTAGATGTATAGCCTTTTTCTTTTGGGGGGTGGGGGGGGAGGGGTAGGCCGGGAAAGAAAGAAAGAAAAAAGTTGTGACCAAATCTTTTTTTAGAGGTGTTAGGATATCTATGCATTTTGAAAAATTCCTCAAAGGAATTTTGCCCCCTTAAAAACCGAGCCTGTTTCAGGAAGGAAAACATGATTAATTTGTTTCAAGCTCTTGCTTGGTTTCTAACTAATTAAACTTCACCTTTCTGTACCATAAACATTTTCCACTTAATTGTATTTTTTATCAGGATTTCACTGAAATTTTGGGTCATGCTGTTTCATCCTTTTGTATACCATCCTCAGAGAAGCGTCTTACTTCATTGCACCACACTTCATAAAAGGAGTCTCATTAACCTTTCTATATGATGGCTGACATTCAGAGGCAGTATCAGATCCAAATTTTGAAACTCTGCCAAAATATTCAAGCTTATTTAAAGTTTAAAGTTTGGTTTCTCAATCTTGTAGTTGAAACTTCCAGATCAAAGCAGCCTCATTTGTAGTCCTGATTGGAGTATTTAGATACCAAGGTAAAAATATTCTTGTCCTGCCCTTATAGTTAGGAGGTAATTTGTATGTTCTGTCAAAGTCAGAACAGTAACAGTATTGAATTATTTATGAGGACATTTCTTGACTATTCATAACTTTTAAAAAGTCAAAAAACTGCGCTAGTGTCAAAACTCATGTAAAATATTCAAATTACCATTGATAAATTTCTCTTGAAGTTTTGATGTTGGTAATCAATAGTAGTCATGGAAGGATGGTTCACTGACTTATGCATTGCCTTTCATTCTTATGCAAGGCATTTCACCTGTTCACAGCTATCTAAAACCTGCCAATACAACAAATAGTCTGATAAGATTATTACTTTTCTCTACAGACTCTCAAAATTAAAATTTTCAATCCGTGAAATCACCTTCTGAAAAATGCTTTCTGCTTTCCCACAAGATTGTGTCACAGGAGATTTCGGCTGCACTATGCCTTTTACCCATTTTATTCTGGTCCTTTTCACTAAGAGAAGTTTTCCTTAAGCAAAACATATGTTTAATATACAATTCAAGACCAGACTAAAAATAGGAGCTAATCTTTTTTTTCTGCCTTCACGAAAGAAAAATGGCAAATTACTTGGGACGCTCATGCTGCTGCTCCAATGTCATCCCAAACATGCTGTTGCTAAGCTAGTCCAGGTCTCAAAGCAGTGAAGAGAGCTCTGTGTCTACAGGAGCATCTGACAAAGGATGGGAAGTAAATATGAGCATTAGACGTCAGAGTTGCTGGGAGATAATGAGAGGAAATAAAAACAACTTAAATGGATTTAATGTCAGTGGGAAGCTGTGTCATTTTCCCCTTTTTTATTTCTGGCAGTGGGTAGTAGGCTGTGGGCATGAATGCTTCATTTCTAATATGAGGATGAAAAGTAAGCCAATATTTAAAAGAATTATTAGGGAATTAGGCTCCAAATGACATCTGGAGGGAAAAGTGATTGTAATGCAAATGTTCCATTTCAGAAGAGACAGATTTAAAGGAACTTATGTCATATTACTCTAGAAAGCAAATATCCTCTTTATTCTAGAAAGTAATACACATTAAACAGAAGTTCCCACCCATGGCTTAGTTTGGAACTGAGCTGCTGAAAAGCTCGTGCCAGGTTTTCTCCTCCAATGCATTTCATCTGCATCTGCCTATCATCATTGCCACAAGCATTTTTCCATGGATATTGTATCATTCTCTTGTTTAAGGCAACTAAAAAAGGTCACCATATATTTTACTGGGCTATTAGAATATGGTGCTTAGCCAAATTAGTACAGTCCTTTAGAAAACATATACAGTACACACATATGTTGTTATAATTTCTGAAGTGTTTTGGAACCACTTGAAATGTTTAATACATTTTTCTTAAAGTATTATAAACAAAGCAGAAAATAGCTCCTGTTTCCTTTTCCTATCCAGTTTTTATAAAACAGAAATAATTCTTTTCTTTTTCTTTCTTTCTTTCTTTTTTTTTACAGAGCTCGTTAATACCTATCCCTGAATGAAGTTTATCCTTTTTAATAAAGGAATAGATCAAAAATATCTTGTAAAGGTGTATTGCAAGTGCTGTTGGATGGAAAATTATATAAGGATTGCTTTTTCTCACCAGTCTGAACTTCAGTCTTGATAATAATAATCTGGACAAACAAATTCAGAAAGCTTTTGACAAGAGCTTTTTTGTTGTTGTTTTGCTAGAAAGTGTCTTCATTTGCAATTCTAACAGTACAGAACATTAACAAGAGACTGTGAAGGTATTTGTATCCTGCTACAGCAATAGCTTTACAGTGAAAAAGTTGCTTAAAAGTGTTCCAAGGTAAATGCTATTTTCTTAGTATCTGGAGTAAAAAGAGCCTTCACATATAATCCGTCTTTACTTTGTAGGGCAATTTTGATTTCCTCACATTTCAAATTTCCTCTTTTAAAAAAATAATTTATATTGAGAGAAGTATTCTGTAAAAGCCTTTTTCTTGGACTATTTTATGGCTGCAGTTTGTAAAAGTAGAAAACAAAAGCTGATTCATTTCTCATCCTGAGATCATTCTTCACATATCAACAATCAAAATTCTATCTTTTTAAATTTTTAAATTTTCTTTTTAAATCATATGTTTTGCAACTTGGCAGGACTAGCCATGACACTACAAAGGCATAAGAAATGTTGACAGCTCCAGAGCACAATAGGAATGAAGCCAAGTTGGAATATTATGTTTTGTGTATTTACCATCATTGGAGATATTTAAAATCCATTTGGATGTGGCCTGGGCAGTCAGCTCTAGGTAGCTCTGCTTGAGCAGGGACGCTGGACAGATGACCTCCAGAGGTTTCTTTCTATGTCATCCTGTGATACCAAATTCCTTTGAGACTCAAGCTAAATTCTAGGAATCAAAGAATTTCCATTATTATTGTCATAGCTATCGCACAAAAACTTTATTTTTTCCAAGCATAATTTTCTGATTACTATTATTTCAATTGGCGAGAAACTATATTGGATTTATGTGGATTCCAGGCTCAGCTCTGTAGGGGCTGGGCTAACATCATAAGCTCTTTCTGGAAAGCTGGCAGTGAAAGGCAGGTGACAGAATTAAGACAGGTGCAGTCAGATATTGCAGGAATGCATACATACAGAAAATTATAAAAGTTGTTTGCTTTTAAAGATATATTTTTTCATTTTGAAGACAATATTTTAGGGGAAAAGTATTTCTTTCCTAAAACTAGAACATAAGTAAGATAAGAAGGGCAGCAAGATTACTACTTTTCCAGTGATCAGAGATGGAGATTGGAAAATAAATATTGTGCATTTTAGAGTATAGTATCTGTGCATGCATGGCACATAAGTGTTAGAAGAGGAGACTTCTGCAAATTTCTGAAATTCAGTTTTCTACCTATGAAAGGGTTATGACCTACCACCTGAGAGATTGATAATGATTTCATTATTCTCCTTTTGATATTCAGCATAATATGAGTCATGTAGGTGCCGTGTAATGACTATGATTTCTCCCCCCTACACCAAATAGAATGTAGCAGTATTCATAAAAGAAATCCACAGGGAATAAGTATAGCAGCCATCAGCAGTTCTTTGATCAAAAATAACTACTTCTTGTTATGCAGAGATAAATTAAGACAGCAAGCAGAGTCACCAGAAACAATTCAGAAACAACATAATGAAAAACAATCTGAAGTTTCCTCTAAATTTTATCTAGCTGTGCTCAGTTTTAAGGCAGAGAAAAAAAGCAAAATAATACAGTACTGAGCAAACCAATTCACAACATTGTCTGTTCCTACTTTCAACAGATGAGTTGAGAGAAATACTAATTTAAAGTCTAACTGGAAAAAATTTGGGTACTCTTGTTTTCAACAGAGTTGAAAGAAATACTCATTTAAAGTCTAACTTTCAAGCTTTTGGCTTACACAATCTGGAGACCTATAGTGATCACCTAGTCCTAGTCTAGTCCTGACCAGGGCTGCCCAATAGTTAAGGTGCACTATTAAGGGCATTGCCTAAATACCTCTTAAACACTGACAGACTTGATGCATCAACCGTCTCTCTAGGAAGCTTGTTCCAGTGTTTGAACAGCCTTTCAGGAATGAAATGTTTCCTGATGTCCAGTCTGAACCTTCCCTGGTGCTGTTTTGAATCATTCCTACATGTCCAATAGAAGGGAGAAGAGATCAGCAAGTCCTTCTGCGCCTCTCCTCCTTGGGAAGCTGTGGGGAGCAATGAGGTATCATTGCCTTCCTTCCCTCAGCCTTCTTTTGTCCAAAACAGACAAATGCAGAGTCTTCAACTGCTGCTCACAGGATGTTTCTTCCAACCCTTGCACCACCTTTGTTGCCTTTCTCTGGATTTGAGTATCTTCACATCCTTGTTGAACTGTGAGGCCCAGAACTGCACATGACGCTCCAGACAAGGCTGTACCAATGCTGAGTAAGGCAGGACAATAATCTCTTTGACCTGCTGGTGATGCTGTGTTTGAAACACCCCGGGACAGGCTTTGCCCTCTGGGCTAGCAGGGCACATACGGCTGACTCACACCGAGCCCGACATCCACCAGCAGCCCCAGGTCCCTTTCTGCACTCCTTTCCCAGGGCAATCTTGTTTCCAGTATCCCTCCATCCTAGGTTCAGAATCCGGTGCTTGCAAGCTGAATCTAATTTTGAAATACTATTTCAGATACGTGAGTTATCTCATTATTGACAGGGAATCATGAAGGCAAACTATATGAGAAGCAACTGCCCTCTCCACCGAGTGAATTGTGTATTCCTGCGTTCATGACAAGGGACAGCAGGGCAAGTGCCACCTGCCAGCACTGTGCCTGAGCATCCTTCTCCATTCCTCCTACAACAGCACTGTGCATATACAGCATGCACCATGACCAATACTCTACTCAGGATTAAGGCCTTGTGTCCATCTCTGCAGAGACTGCTTTCACTTAAACCATATACCCAGATTACTGAAGGAAAAATCAAAACCAAGAAGTTTAACTTTTTCCATTAGTTTTCTGTAGCTAGCACTTAATTCCTGCTTCATTTCTATTATGCAGTTTTTAGAGTCTCTTTCCCTTGTCTTCACTGAAGTGAAGTTTATTTTGGTTTATTTTGCTAGTTGGTGTTGTAGTAAAGCACTTAATGTTAGCTGCGGGTGAGTGCTCTTCTGATGGGGAAAAAATTGCACTGGATTGTTATAAAAGTCTGGCAAGGTTGATGTATAATTTGGATTTCTGAAGGAAGGGCAAATATCTGTCTCACACACACATAACCATTGCAAGATCTCTGTAAGCTTTACTATTCTTAGTTATATAAAGTCACTTTTCTAATATTGATTATTCCTGTGTTTAAGTGTTAAGGTATCTCTGCCTTACCCGTTTTCTGCCCATGTTGAAAACAGTGTCTTGGGACACTGCTGATTTTAAACAGGGATTTGCTTGCTGACTGAGAGGAGACTGATTCTCTCTCAGTCCCTGTGAGCCAACCTATTAGCTGCTGACAGCTTTTATTGAATCAGTGTGTGGCTTAAATCCAGAAATGAATTAAAATACAAGATTAGAGTTATGGTCTCAAACTAAAAACAATGTTACTGCACTGACAGCTGTGATCAAAGCTGTTTCAAGTTCTCTCAGAGGTAGAAATCCCTAGGCGGCAATCAAAGGTTTCATGGTTAGGAATTACAGACAGAATTCATAATATGCTCCAGTCAAAATAAAAGAAGTCAAAAGCTACTATAAATGGAATATTCTCTTGGTTAAAAACCAAGGCTCTGCAGGATAATTTAAATTCATCTCCTACCCCAAACAACTTAGTCTCATCCCAAAAGCCCAGAAAAATATTAAAACATAAAATCTACCTAAACCAGATCAAGCATACATAATTCTTACTTGTTTAATGACCAAAGCAAAAGTAGCATGGGGTTAGTGTTTGTTTACAGAGAAGTAAATCTGTAGGCCAGATGAAAATGCTCAATAAAATTTCTGACAAAAAATAGATAATTCTTTCTGAGTTATAGAAGAAATATGATTGTTAAAGCCTAAAATTTGTAGCAATACCTGCTGAATCACTGCAGTAAGACGACCCAATAGGACAGCTATGACTACATTTATGCATAAGAACAACTCCCTGATGTGCTGCAAAAGAATGCTAAGATTAAGATTCTTGGTGTATTTATCTATAAATTTAGGTAAATTTATTACAGGAACCTGACTGGAGTACAGTATCATACACTGTACTCAGCCTTCCTTGGCCTGAAACAGAGTATTTAGTCCTGTGAAGGAGCACATCCACTTCCTGCTGGGATCTGTCTAGGGATATGATGATGCTGTTTTGCAGGTCAAAACACTGGGACACCTTGGGGAGAATGTTCTTGGACAGTTTTAAAATACTTGACATACTGACAGGTATTTTTGATGTGCTCTGACTGGGCTGGAAAGGATCCAGCAGGTGGATTAAATTGATGGATGATATTCTTCCCATTTCTGTCTCTCCCCAGAGTGATGTTCCCTCTCTGAGGTAAAATTCTGGGGCAGAGCTAAAGTGCAGTGTGGACAGGTTCAGTGCACATCAAGCTGCATGGGGTTAAAAAAGGGAGAGTATTTGTGCTGTTTCAAATACTTCATGGGAACTGTTGAAATCCTGCGTTGATAAGTCTGATCCCACACTGAATAACATTCTCTGCTGGAGAATGAAAGGGCACAAGGCAAGGGAGAGACCTCATTCCCAGTTGTTATTCATTAAAACATTCTAATGCCTTGCCTAGAGGTTTAGAAGTTATGTGATGTTTGGTGCTTTTGTGTTAATTTTTAGTTTATGCCTTATGAGGCTTGCATGCATTTTGACAATCTCTGTTCCAGATGGAAAACTGACAGGATGAAAGAAATATTGAGCTGCTTTCTAACCATTCTGTCTTGATATTGCCCACTGATGGTTCAATCACTCAGAGATTCATCTGCCTTGTGGTAAATTTGAGCTGCTGCAAGCTTATCAAGAAGATGTCTATAATCGGGAATTATTTTATGCTATTTCAAAAACATATTGTTATAGATATTATAAGTTTAAAAAAGAATGAAAAAATGATCCTGAAATTAATCTGAGAAAGTAAATATTTTAGTTATATGTGTGGGTTATGGCCACTTATATAGTGACATTGATTTGTATTGATGTCACATTAGAGTATTTGACATCACACTTGCACATACATATATGGTTTAAAAGAAGGTAATGAAGTAAAATGAGAAAAAAAAAAAGATTCAGGTTCCTAAAATTTCATGGTAAAATTGTGCTTTTAGTATTATTTGTGTTTGGGGTATTATTACTATGTCATGTTTTGGTGAAAGAAACATGTAAACGTTCAGTTTCGTCATTCTACCAGTTGCTGTCAGAGTAGTAAGGAGTCTAAGAAGTCAGAGCCTTCAAATTTTCCTTTCTCAAGCTGCTGTGCAGACTGTGACCCGTCCTCCTGAATTCACATAGGTATCTGTAATACCTTTTCATCTGTAAATGGATGGGGTTTGTCCTCTGGGCTGTCAGGGCACACACTGCTGACTGCATTGGTGAGCCCAATGCTCACCAACACGCCCAGATCCCTTTCTGCAGGGCTGCCCTTCATCTCCTGCTCTACCAATTTATACTTGTACCTGGAATCACTCCATCCCAGGTGCAGCATCCAACAAAGAGAAGGATTAGTTCTTGCAGATGTAAGATCGAAAGGTCATGTTTCACTTTGCATTATTTCAAATTTTAAACAGTGTTGAAAGAATCTCAACTAAATTTTTGATCTTTCTTTTTCACTTTTGACATTTTTAAACTGTGTCAATATTTGTTCATGTTGAAAAAAAGGTATACTTTATCTCATAGAAGTGTTTTTTGTTGATGGTATATTATTTATGAAGATCAGGAAGTTATTTTCAGGTTGTATCTTTTCCTTTCTTCATACTTGGAAAATATTCATAGCCCAAATTTTTCATAGTTGTTCCTTTGGCTTCATAATTACCAAAACTAATATTCCTAAAGCCCTGTGGTATAATCCTGCCCTGGCAGTTCCCAAATTTAGCCATCATTTGAGCATTTATTTCTACAGAGCTAGGATTGAGCTCATCATTATCAATAAATCTTCATAACTAGAAGGATTGTCCCAATGTAATAAGGCATGCAAGTGTTACTACTTTGGAAAACTTTAGTAAACCTCATCACATGTGTAAAAAACCCAAACACCTTTAAAAAGTTTGCAAGTGAGCAAAATTAGAAAATTCATCTGTGTTATAAGCTTAGTTGTATTAGATTTTAAAACACTTAAAGCTTACTGCAATTAAAGTAAATACCTACATCCTCTGCTAGACCCTTACAAAATGATAGATTCAGAGTTGAACACTGCAGAAAACAGAGCATCACACGGTACATCCAAGAATGGTGGATGAGTAGTGCTGCTATCCTGGCAAAAGAGACATTAGGGACTGATACAGCTTGGCATTGCTAATGTCTCCATAGGATTCTGCCGTCCTGTCCATATGTACATGTTAATAATTCTTGTTAATACTAATGGAGACTATGAAATCGTCATGAGATTGGATTCTGAAAAATATTTTAACTCCATTGGAAACCTAAATTATTTAAAGAATGACAATCCTAAATTTCTGCTATTATGTATTTCCTTATGCCTTCATTTCACTTTAGTGTTACAAAACTCAAAAATGAGTCATTATATGAGAAGTGTTATTCCTCCAGTATCTCAGTGGGAATAGATTTACTGAAGAATTTACAAAAGTTATATATACATGATAATATTCCTTGAAGACAAATGCCTCATTAACTAGATACAATTGGGACTGAGGAGGCTGCCAAGACATTACTGCTCTTCTACATAATAATTTCTCAAGAAATGTCAAGGGTCAAATGGAAAATTTATTTATTTATCAGAATTTAGTCATAAACTATAACTTCATAGCAAGATAATATTAATCAGCTCATATGTGATAAATAAAAATGTAAATTTCTGCAGTGCACCACAATCCTTTTCTTTTGCATGTCAAAATACTCCAGCATAATCTGAGAGCAGACAAGTGGGCAGTTATTGTGGTATAACAGATTCAAGGAAACTTGCGATGCAGAAGTGAAGTTTTCGTGCATCTTTACCCACACTGCCTTGATTTTATGTCTGCTTGAGTGGTGATAACACTTCCGAATTCTCAGAATAGATGTATTAAAATCTGTGAATTTCTAAAATTATCTACTTGGAACTCTAAACCAAGAAATCAAAGTGACCTTATTATCTTGATACATTTCTTTCAGATTTCTTTCCAGAAGGCATCGTATCGGGCTTTGATAACATCACAAAAAAAACCCCAAACCTGCAGAGTTCATGTCTGTTCTGTCAAATGGTTTTTGATGTTGATAGACCTAAGAATGAAGTTTTCAATCTCAAGATCAGCCTTATTACAGTGAAATAAAACAACACATAAATAAACATAACTTTTAAAAAAAACTTTTTTCTTGCATGACATTTGTAAGAAAAATTCTGTCATATGAATGGAACAGTTGTACAGGAATAAAGGGTTCTTAAAGCCAAATGGTAGCTCTCAGGAAAATAAATTACAACAGGTTTGGTTAAGCCTATGCCTACATGAGGCTGTTCCGTAGAGTGGAACTGGCCTCTGCCAAGAGCTGCCATTCATCTGAACTTTAGGCATATTTAGCATTTATACACTTCTTCATTGGGATGCTTTCCTTAATATTTTTGATTTTGAATCTTGAGGATGCCTTAGGAATTGTCCCGTCATATGGGAGGATCTGCATTTGCGTAGAAAAATGGTGCTTGCAGAGTGAGTTACACAGGCATCCAATGTAAAGAACTCTTCTTGCCTCCTAACTGTAAGGACACAGGCTGTATCTAGCAGCTCTGCAGTGGTGGAGAGAAAATATGGTTTCCCTGCATCTCTTTCCTCTGCAGAGCACAGAACAGTTGACCTCAATTGAACTTGCTTAAATGGGCAGCACAGTTACCGCTACTATTTCAGCTAATTTATTCCATTGGCCTGGAATAAAATATTCTTCATTTTACCTGGAGGAAACACAAAGCACAAAGTGAAATTATGCCTTTGTTATGGTGTCTGCACAAACCCCTGAGGATGCAACAGCAGTAAGAATAACAGCTTGTTCATGTGTACCCTGATCCAACAGGGCCAAGTGTAGGAGCCAATGGAAGATGTGCCTGCCCATGGCTGGGGCATTGGAACTAGAAAATCTTTAATGTCCCAACACAGTCCATGTGTTTCTGTGAATATCCCCATTTAATGTTTGTACCCTGGGACTAACACACTCGGCTCAAATAGAGGCTACAGGGAGTTTGCCACTGAAGCTCTTGTTTTAAAAGATTTTTTTTAATGTTTGGTCTATTTCAAACAAATCTTTTAGGAGGAATTGTCTATGAGCTCAATCCATGATAAAGGCCATGTTTTAGAGTGCCTATACTGTAAACACATTTGTATTTTTACCAGCTGTTCTAGAGGGAATTCAACAGTGGCTGATAATTAAATCAAGTACACCAGTTTTTAATATTAATTGCAGACTTTATTATTTTGTGTGTAGATGTTTTGTGACTATGTCTTAATACAATTGGCCAACCTAAGAAAAAAACCAAATCAGGAAGAGGCTTATCTAGATTGCTGCGAACTGGGGTTATGCGAATAAATTTTAGGGCAGAACTATTGCCTCATTAAAAACTCACCACAGTTAAATCCTTCTAGTAAGTTCGCTGCACATATCTTTGGACTTTCTCACTGAAAAAAACCCCAGAATTTTGAACATAACTTCATTGTTTTGGAATCCTGTTTTTGGTGGGGGTTTTTTGTTTGTTTGGTTGGGGTTTGTTTGTTTGTTTGTTTGTTTTTTGTGGGTTTGTTTTGTTTTGTTTTGTTTTGTTTTGTTTTTTTACTTTGCACATAAATATTTAGAAAACCAGATATTTGACATTAGCAATCTCAAAGAGCAAGGATTTTTGGTTTTTTTCTTTTTTTTCTGGATTATGATTCTTTCGTTTTCAGTGGGTGCCGTTTCAATTTTCATCATTTCCACTGGATATCTTGAAGTAGCTCAATTTTGTTCCCTGTGTTAGATGGTAGTTCTTAGTGGTTTTTAGTTACCTATGTCATGGAGTATACATAGAGATGGACTAGCTGCTTGTTACTTGAAATTGATCCTGATATCTTTGTGTTAACATTGCACATTCAGTAAGTCCTAGATCCTGCAGAGACTATTATACCCCCATTGCATTTAGAATTAAATAACTGCATTAATGCTTTTGGATCTGTTCAGACTGTGGAGTTTATGATTCTGAAAGCACTTTTCTTTGTTTGTCCTTTGGGGTTTCTTTCCTAAACGTTTTCAGATGCTGTTTGGTCGAGACTGTGCTATAAAAACTGTGCTAATAACAGAACTGTAGGAAGATGTATGCTAAACTGTGTTTTTCAATAAAAAATATCAGAGCGATGACTCAAACATGATTTTGTGTTTAACTTCATATACACAGATAAAATGATACAGATAAATAAGTGAGAGATATGCATGGGCAAAAGGCTAGATTACATGAATAATGATTTAATTTTCTCTCTGATGTGTATGGATTTAAGAAGTGGCTTCTGTCTTTGACAGTGAAAGAGCCTGAGTGCTCCACAGCTGCTAAGTATCTTAATTTTGTCCTGCCCTCAGTTTCTCCCTCACTATGGTAGCATCTCAAAAGTAATGCTTGTGGAAAGCAGAATTTATGCAGAGCATAACTATGCAGCAACTGAGCTGCACAAAAGCATGAACATGAATGTGAAATAAGCACTTGCCTGTTTAATATTTTCCAATTAAAAAATATGAAAATACCCAAAGATATTAACAAATTATTTGATTTGGTGTGGGTGAAGGGAACATATTCTTTTAAATATGTGAAAGTTAAATACATAATGTTTGCAATCCAACATCAGCATAACTCAGTGTATGTTTCCATGGCATTTTTCATCCAAAAATTGTCACTATTTTCATTCTCTAAGCCAACCCAAAGATATGTAGCTGTAGTTAACAGCATGCCTTATTGCATTTTTATGAGGCTGAGAGAAAAAGAAGGAAAATAAGTGTCAATATTCAGAAAATGTCAGATACCAGCTGTGTGAGATTAGGAAGTTGTTTCACTTCTGAATAATGTTTTTCACTACTACTTATTACAGAGTTTCTCCTTCCCAAGGCCTGGCACCAGCTGTTGTCTTGGACACGACACATGAGGGATGAATTATTGTTGTGATCATGTGATGTTACTTCGAGGCAGGGTCTGATCAGCCTTCCTTGGTCCTTGAGGTGACTCGTCAGAGATATTGTCTTGTGCAGAACTAGCAGAATTTGATCCTGTAATTTCCAAATTTTCCAGGTTTCCTGGATTTAGATCAAACATGACCCGTCCAGACCAAGAGACTGCAAAAACATTTGTTGATGTTATGGTATTGGGAGTCTGTCTGAAAAGTGTGATTTTTGCAATTTTAATAAGAACTTAAAATATCTTAATATTTATTGTCCATAGCAAAAAGTAGGAAAAAGGCCATTTATTTTGAAAGTTATGAAGTCTACTGGAATTATGCAAATCTTCTAAATTTTAGTTAAAAAAACTGAAGGTTTCTAAAGCTTTTAATCATAAATTCAATTACCCTCAAGTTAATTTATCTTAAGGTGAGAGATGATTAATAGAGATATTTAATTTAATGCCAGCCTATTTTGGGGATTTTTTATGACAGATTAAGGTGACAAGACTACATTTTTATCAACAGATTTTTAAAGTACTTACTCCTTTGAGAGTTTATTAGGACATAAAGATGTTAATTAAAAGTTCTTCTTGAAAGCTTCTTCCTTAAGCAACCCTTTCTATATCTAGTTTCATTTCAGTTGAAACATGACCTAAAATAGACACAGCAATTTTTCTGGCATTTTAAACTGTCATAGAACAAGAAAAGCATAAATATGACAATCTCTATCTTAAAAAGGCTTTTTCAAAAATAAGTAGACATTCAGTAATTAAAAATACAGTACAGCATCACTCTGTGGTTCTGTCTTTCTAGTCCATGAATAACCACTAGAATATAGTAAAATTTCTTTTGAACTAATTAATGTTTTGTTCAGCCTGTCAAAGGTAGGATATAATCTTAATCCATAATGGACATTAGAGGGTAGCTAAAAATTACATGGATGATGAACGCTGAGGTTAAAAAAATCATGTTATTGAAAATTATGTACTAGTAGAGAAGGTTTAAAATAATTTCCATTCCTATGGAAATGAGATTTTTATTTTATGTTGTTCAAAATGCCATCAACATTGTTACTAAAACCAATTATAGACTAGAAGATATTTTTAAATGGAACTGTTGGAAACATTACTTTGGAGCAAAAAGTCTGTACGCTGGCATGAAGAAATTCAGTGAGAGGAACAAATGAACAGAGAGGCTTTATGTGTCAGAAGGTTGACTTATTTTCTTTTCCCATTTTGATATCCAGAATCTTATATTTTAAAACCATAGAAATCATACATGCTTTACTATAACAATGAAAAATGGAATGGAATGGAATAAATGGAATAACTAAATGGAATCAATAGCAGACAGCAAATGTGAATTCACATTAGCGAAACTTCTTGAACAGCTTTCTTTGTTCTTTGGAGTGTGTGTGCACATCAGTGCTCACTGATGCACTGGTTTCTGTTATAAAATATGTAAGCAGGAACTCGTGAAAATAAGAAATGTATCTTTTAGACTAGAACACTGAATAATACACAGAAGCAGAAGGTAAAACAAGCTTTTACCATGCATCCAAGTTTCAGGTTATTTTGAGCATATTCACCAGTTTTTACAATGCAATCTGTATGGTGTATCAGGACAATAGAAACACATCTTATATGCAAAATCAATAATGCTTTGTTAGCCTAATTAATATCTTGACAGTTTAATTGAAGGTTTATTATTAATCCAATTAAAATGACATCAAGACACATAATTCAAATTACCCCTTTCTTAGAATTTGGCTCCATACTGAGTCAGTTTTAGGCTCAGATCTGAGAGTTCATCATCTCATTTTTTCCTTAATTTACTCTTGGCTTATGTTTTAAAGTCACAGTAACAAAAACCCACCAAAATACCTTTTCTGAGGTATGTTTTAAGAGCTACTCTACCTTTTCTCCCTTCTCCTGAGACATTTTATTACCTCAGAACTGCAAGATGTATGTATAACCCCAGAGAATACTGTTCATTTCACATGCTCAGCAGAAAGTTCTTTAGCTGACATGTATACATGTGTATACAGATCAAATAAAGGAGAAGGAAGTGGTTCCTATGAATGCTGTTCCTATTGGAACAGCATTCTGTCTTTGGTAATTTGATGGCAACTATATTTCACATGTCCATATGTTTGAGAAGGACAATTGATGCATATAGATAGTTGACTTTTTTCTGATTTAATTAATGCTAAAGGAAATTAGGCATGAAAACATCTAGGATTAAATAATGCTGTAAAAAACCATTTTCTTTAGGGTCTTCAAATATTTTAAAAATCATATAAATTGTAGATTTAAGTGAAAGCTTTCCATCTCTGAAATGTCCTGGTGTCATAGGGAAGTTTTTAACAGTTTTTTCTCAAACACTGAAGAAGCAGTAGGGTTTTTAAAAGTTTGCCAAAGAAAACCCCATATTTCCCAGCTGCACTCATTAAATCAAACTATCTCTAAATCAGAAAACAAAATAATCATAAAGATTGTTTCATACTGAATTTATCCATATCAGGTAGAAATTTTGGAAATGTTGAAAGTTTTTGTTAAAGTTACAGAATAAAAGTTATATATTATTTAGTTAAAACAATTCATTTGTTTGTTGGATTTTTTAAAATCTGACATAAAAATATTTTAAAAAGAACAATTAACAGATTAAGGAAAACTCTAACTCAAGATTAATTTTATATACCAAATTCTTCTTTACTAGTAGTCATCAATATATGAAAATAGTACAGAGGTCTGCTAAAGAAAAGTGATGCTCTTAAGCATAATCATGTGTGAATGAATGGCCATCATCAGAGGCCAAAATACACAAAATAAAAGGAGGGGTTTAGAGAAGACATACAGACCACTGTTGTCTCATTCTGTATACTCCATATAAACTGCATTATAAAAACAAGATAAACCTTTCAGTCTCAGAAAGGACCAAACTACTTGCCCTAAAAAAGAGAATAAAGTGACTGGGTTCTCCCTTCAGGAACATTCAATATTCTTCTCAAGATTATTTATTAATAATTTAACCAAAATATGCAAAGGTATTTGATCAGACTACATGTCCGATTTATAAATGTTTTTTAAAATATATGGATATGTATTTTTACATATATAATATACATGGATATATATGAATAGATATGGATATATATTATATATAAAATTATTTAAATTAAACAGTAGAAATTGTTTGTTATGACTAAAAACTCATCTTTTATATTCAAGTAAAAGATGAATATGTCTGTAACCCAAAATGTGCAAGATAAGTCTTGTACTTACTCTTGGATTTAAATTCTTATCAAATATATTTTCAAATGTGAAGTGTTAGTGTTCTTGTTCCACACATATTGCTGTTACTTCACATACTTATATTTGAAACTTAGTTAGGAAGTTGTTTTGTTTTTTTTTCTAAATACATATCCACTAAAAAAAGAAAAATAAAGCATCCTTGCATTTTCAGTCTCCATGAGGCTTACTCAGAAAATTTACACTGCTGTATCACAGTTAGACCATATATTCTAACAGAGCTTTAAATTCTGGGAAAAAAAAAAAAAA
>VXBR01007309.1:442582-499854 GCA_013400215.1 Cisticola juncidis
AAAAAAAAAAAAAAAAAAAAGACAGCCAACCAACCAAAAACCTATTCTCTAATGGTTAGATATCCCATATTACTCTTCTTCAAAATGGTGTAGCAAGTACAAAAAGAATTGTTAAAAACTCATTGAAACTCTATTGTACTGTAAGTAAATTTTAATTTAGTCTTCCAGATAATACTGCTTAGTAGGAATGCTTAAAAGCTTTTTTTTCAGTAGCTGTCACACTTAGTCAACAAAGATACAAAGCTATTTTGCCCTGAGCTAAACAAACAAAGCTCTTAACAAGTAAACAAATCTTCCTCTTGTTTATAATCCCAAACCAAGTGTAATGAGCATAAAATAGGACAAGGGGTGATGACACAAACGAGTCCCAGTTGCGTGTTTGACATATGGATTTTCAGTCACAGCTGTGTGTGAGTGGTATCATACAGGTATACAACAATGACGCCTGTGTGCTATTGTCCTTTTTGTTAAGGAATTCTCACGCTCTCCATTTATCCTTGTAATGGATACTGGCAGAGCAAGGTTCTGGTGCAGTGCCTTTGACACTTTGAAGGAGGAGAATACGTGACTAATCTGGCAATAGAAACCAACATGGACATATTGTGAAGCTGGAGCTCTTATTTATCCTCTTACTGTTAGAATGGAGTTAGCCACCCCTTCTTAACCATCAAATGAACATTATAAACACATAGGAAAAACAGGAAAATAAGTTAGTCCTTCCTTGATGTCACTGAAGGAGGCTGGGAATATTGGGTTACCTGCAGTCATTTAGCCTGAACATCTGTCCAGCCGTGAGTCCTCTCTGACAGTGACAGATAGGGGAAGGTGTGCTGGGACTGGTTGAGATGGATCAGCACTGTCTCTGGATATTTCCCCCCACCAAGGAGCTGGGAGTGGGCAAGGTGCTGGCAGGGGCCACAACTAGGTCAGCTGGCCCAAATTAACCAAACAGATATTCCATACCATATGACATCAGCTCAGATACAAAAGGGAAGAAGGAAGAGTGGGGAGCAATTTTTGTTTACAGTGTTTGCCTTCAAATGCTCCATGTGCCGAAGCCCTGCTTCCTGGGAAGTGGCAGAACATCACTTGCTGGTGGGATGTAGAGAATAAATTTATTTTTCCTCTTTGTTTGTAAATGCACCATTTTTTACATTTGTGTTAGTAAACTGCCTTATCCCAGCCTACAAGCTGTTTTCTCTCCCTTTATTTTCCTCTCTTATTTTCCCTTCCCTGGCCAGCTGGGAAGCAGAATGGTAGAGTGCTTTGGTGCTCACCTGGATTCCAGCCAAGGTCAACCCATCACAGATGTTTACGGACCAGGTTGGGTACAGAAGGCAAGGCTCCATCTTCTCTGCTCCATCCCCCATTAATATCTATACACACTGGTAAATCTCCCTGAATTTTTTCTTCTCCAAGCTCTCTCAGGCACTCCTCACATGATGGGTGCTCCAGAGCCTTAATCATCTCTGTCTATTTGTTGGATTTAGTTCAGTAAATCCATGTCTATCTTATATTGGGGAGCCCAGAACTGGAAAGAGTACTTCAGATGTGGGCTTATTGCCAAGGAGAAGAGAAGGATTATTTTCTCTGATTGTCTGGCAATAATCTTCCTAATGCAGCACAGAATCTTTTTTCTCTTTTTGTTTGGAAGTCACACTGCTTACTCATGTTCAGCTTGGCGTCCCCAAAGACCTCCAGAGCCTTTTTATAAAGTTGATTTCCAACCATTTGTGCCCCCAGTCTGGAATGGTCTGTGGGGTTATTCCTCCCTAGATGAATGAATCTATATTTGCCTTTGTTGATCTTTATAATGCTTTTTCTTTATAAGGCTCATTTCTCCAGTCATCTAAGGTCCCTCTGGATGGTGGGATGGCCATCTGGTCTCCTGACCACTCCTCACAGTTTTGTATAATCTTCAAACTTAGTAAGGGTGTACTCTATCCTATCAACCAGGTCATAAATGAAGAGGTTAAATTGTATTAAATCAAGTTTTCATTCCTGGGATGCCAAACCAGAGTCTGACCTCCAGCTGGACTTTATAACTTTGACCGTAATCCTTTGAACCCAGAAGTTCAGGAAATATTTAGTCCACATCACTGATCACTCATCTATTCTACACACCCATCAGTGTTTCAAGGAAGATGTGAAAGCATTGAAAGCCTTGCTAAACTCAAAATGTACAAAATCAACTTCTCTTCCCTCACCTACCAAACAAATGTTTTTGTTGAAGGCTGTCAGGTTTGTCAGGTATAATAATTCTACCATCTATGTTAAATACACTAAATCAACTTCTTCTTGATATGCATAGAACAGTTTCCAGGATTATTTACTTCATCATCTTCTGGAAGGCAAAGGTGAAGCTGATTAGCCTGTAGATACTTGGATCCTCCATCTTGCCCTTCTTGAAGATAAGAGAGACGTTGGCTTTTTCCAGTCCTCAGGAAACTCTTCTGAACCTCCTGGGCTTTCAAAGATAGTTGTATGGGCCTGTACAGACATCAACACTTATGGATACTTCCCACTGACTTGCATGTCTTTGGTTTGTTTAAATGTTCCCTAGTCTAATATTTTTCCATTTCATTGCTCTGGATGGTCTAACAGATGTCTCCAACACAGGATTTCTTAAGGAAACAACTATTTCAGATGCCTCTTCTGTAAAGACTAACTTAGGTCTAACCATCTCTGACCCTCATCCAATATTATGTCACTTAAGTTGTTATTTTTGAGGCAAAAATTTATCCCAGATTGTTTAACTTAGTATTTCCACCTGTTAATTTGTATCCAGATTTTGAGCTTCTTTGCTTGGATTAAAGGTGATTATAGTATACATAGAATTGGCATCATTAGAATCTCCAGCCTAGTTTCCCAGTTTTAAAACAATGTGATAGAAGTCACCATCTGCTTGTCCTTCAACTTTATAGTTTCTTTGTTACTTGTTAAGTGTTGTGGTTTTTAATCTTTTTGAGCTGTATCATTAATCAACCAACTGGTGTGAAAAAACAGCTTTTATTTCCTTCTAAAGCAGATTGCATCTTTTAAAATATTACGGTTTGGGTATTTTTTGTCATTTTAGCAGATTCTTTGGCTTTATGTCTATGATACTGCTCTATTTTGCTTCTGCAACTGAAGCAAAAGCCTAAAAATCCCCAGTGTGGGCTGAGAAGAGATAAATAAAAAGGAAATTTCTTATTGAAAAGTCCATATCAGTGTGTGAGGCAGACACACTGTTTTTTATGACATAGAATAATTAATATTGTAAATCAGAATTTATTTCCATTATGCACTTTACTAAGAATGGCAAGGAGGATATTGCTGTGCCTGATTTTAATCAGACTATAAATCTTTATTTATGTGATGAATATAAAATTTATGTTAATTCTTAACAAGAATTACCAGTGGAAATGCTTTTTTTTTTTTTTTTTTAAGTGATGCTATAAATCTTTTCATACTGAGATGTACTAGTGGGATTTTAAACTGAAGAAGGTATGAAAAAGGCAAGTTATCACCGGGATATAAATGCCAAACTCTCTCTAATTCAAAGGTCATTTCAATTTCCAGAATGTTCCTAGTTAACACATGGTTTCCTGGAATACTAACTGGCTAGTAACAAGAGAGAGATTTTAGTCTCTGCTTTTCCCTTTCAATAGACAATACTAGGTTTTTATGTAATTATGTAATTCAAATTATTTTCTAGATCATGTACTGCCATAATATTTTGTGAAAGGATTGCTGCTTAGAACCTTAGAGAAGAGTCTCATTACACTTGATATGTTCCTATTAGGGAACTGCTCCTGCACAAAATTAGGATGTTTTGTTTCTGATACCATAATTAACAGTAATTCATTGTATAGGATAGCTTTTATAGGGAAAGAATTTTAAATAGCTATTATTTTCCAGTGAGTAGTCTTTACATATTATCTGAATCTTTCTGTACTGTTTTCTGTTAACAGACATATGAAACCTCCATTAAAGTACATAAATCCAATCTTGTAGCCACCAACTTTGTAAAGGTTTTACTACAGATTCCTAAGGCATTGAATGTGATTACTAGATGGTGTCCATTGCACATTGGCAGAGAAAAAAACCCAAATATGAAAATAACTGTACATTAATACTCCGGGTAAAAAATGCCTAAGATTCCTCTACTGTTCCTGAAATCAAATACCAGGAAATTCAGGTTAAAAGGACTCAACATTTAAAAGTATTTCACTTTTTCCAAGGCATGAAAATCTGCATATTAGGAACAGCCACTGACCTTAGCATCAAAGACCATCATAAGGGAAAACTGATAGAAACCTTAAGTAGTTAAAAAAAAAAAAAATCACATTAAAGTAGTCCAGCATTGTATCCAGTAAAGTCTTTTATTGCTTTGTTTGTGAAGCCATATTTAGCAGACAGGTACTGACATATGCTGGTTACCTGTCCATGCAGTCAGTAAGCACAACTGAATTTTTAGACTGAATCTTTCAAGATACATTGAAGACACTAGCAAATTGGATGCATTGTTTACTTGCAGAAAAATGATTTTTTTGAAATATTTAGAAGAAATGTCTTTGAAAAATGTTTATTTACACATGGTAGATCAATCAGTTCTCATATTTTCTGAAGGTAAATTTGCTAATATGAACATTTGAAAAGCTATGAGATGAAAAGAATATTCAGTTTCATATACTTAGATGAAATGTTGCAGTGTTTGGAAATGAACATCTAGCCTCAAATAAGCACCCAGTGCATGGAGAAAAAAAGGAAAAAAACCAAACCAGTAGTAAATTTAATGTAGGTTTTATGACATACATTATATGCATGACAAGGAAGATTAACAGCACAGATTAACAGCACAGATTCTGTTTCAGTCATTCTGTCTGTCTTCTGAGAATTATATGGGAGACTTTAATTTTTCAGCCCCATAAATCATGGTGGGTTGTTTTGTTCAACACCATTAAGACTTGGAGAAGTAGGTTCAGAGTTCTTTTGCTTTTAATTCATTATTATGGCTATGAACATGTGCACTTACTTCTGTGCATATTTACTTCTTAATATTAGCATATAGATGAGGGTGAATTTTCTATTCAATGAGGTAATTTATAACTCATTGTTTGCTGGGGGGGAATGAAGCTTGTAGCTACAAGGAGAAAGCGTGTAGTATGGGAGAGCTGTGGTCTTCTTCTTTGTGGTTTTCCACCAAGATTATTTATTCCTTCTTTAATCTGCTTGTTCATCTTGCACTCTTTAAAAACTTAATGCAGAATGAGCTTTTTTATGACATGGCAAACTTGGTCTACCACAAAAGGGAAATAATTTTTCAAAGCTTCCAGTCTGCAAACTATTAAACCCAGCTGCAGCCAGCCATATTGCCTTTATCCTTGTACTTCCCCATTTATTTTCTGTGGCTCTCTTCTTAGATAAGCAGGATTAGCCATTAGATTTAGGATGAGCTGAGAGCCTTTATTACATTTGAGGAGGACTGGCTTCAACCCTTTTGGTCCTCCATATTCCTTCCGCTGTCATTGTGCATCAATGTCTTGGCTTCTGAATGTTTCCTTGGCTGATTTTTGGATAAGTTAATATAGGGAATAGATTTTTTTGTTAAAATGTTGTAGAAAGTACACTTTTGTGTTCATGGCTGATATAAATATGTGGTTCCTACATCCTGACAAGGAGTCAGAGTTCTCTTATCTAAGTAAAGCAGAAAAAAAAAATTCTGCTCATATTTTTCCTTTTGAAAAGGCTTTAACATTGCTGTGAAAAGCTTCTTTTAGTTTTAGGGACTTTGAGGTGTTTTATTCCTTTTAGCTCATATATGTATATACACTTCTTAATTATAACTGCCATAAAATTGTGATATGGAGTTCACTTGAAAGCAAAGCAGAGCAACTAAAACCAGACAATGTTTTAATTTAATTATAGTTACATTAAGGTTTTTTCCCATATTTTATAGTGCAGTGCAAAGGCCAGTTTGTGAATGTCTGTATTAAAAAAAAAAAAGTTTACATAAGGTCATGTTCCATACATAAAATGTGTGCAAGAGAAATAAGAGAAAGTATTATATGTATAAATAATACATTACTGATTATGTTAATGCATTGCTGCATATGATTAACATAGTTCAAACACTTAAATTGTAAATTTTTTGTTTCACATTTTATCTTCATAATGACATAAAAACATGCTGTATTTAGTAACAGTTTTTGCCTAAATATTGCAGAGTAGTGAAGAATTCTTTGACTCAGTTATTTTTTAGAAAGACTTGTCCATTCCAACTGTCTCCTATGCTCTATCACGAAGCACCAAGGAAGGGAAGGGTCAATTTCTTCTTACACAGAAGAGAAATCTTACACATATGCACCTAAAAAGGAAAATATTGTGATCTTATTTTAGATAAGAAAATAAATCCTGGGGTGGATTCTATTACTTTCCAATAGAACGTGTAAGGAATAAGCAATTTATTAAGTTGAACATCAGTTTTTAGAATCATGTGCCTTTCCTAGTCTGTGTAGTGAAACTTATAGAATGATTATATAACTGGAATTCTTTGTTTTAATACAGTATTTTGTATCTAATTTCTTATATATATGTATATTTTGAAATTAGCAGACTTTCTTCTATTCTGTTGAGTAAGGCTACTTGAAATCTCCATGCAACTCTGAAAAGACCCAGATTTATAATAAGAACTGATTACACTTTTATCATGCAGATTCTAATTGCTTCAATTAATAATAAGATTTGCCACTATGTTTTCAGGATGACTGAAGAACAGTTTAATAAGAAGCCCACCAGGACTCAGAAAATATAGACTCTTTACACATACTCTACATCACTGACTGTGCAAATGGTCCATACCTTGTGCACTTTTCTTTCTCCTTGTCAGTAAGAATTTCTTTTTTTGTGACATGCTAAGTGAATGGAATACCCTAAATAAAAGCAAATATTTTAATTAAGTTATTCAGCATCTAGACTCTTTTACTGTTCACCATAGGTGGTGAACTTTCCAAGATGTCACCCAGCAATAAAACCCATAAGCATTATCAAATGGCAGCTCACTATACCAAAAATATTGAAGCACGTAGTGCACACAGTGCTTTAAAACCCATCATTTGCTACACAGTATGGTCTATAAAAATAGGCTGGTTTATTTTTTCTAGGAATGGAAGGCCAATTTAGCAATTCATTGGATTGAATAGCTTTTCAGTTTCTTCTTTCTTTAACTGGATCCTTTTAGTCAGTAAGAGCTAATTATGAATGCAACACATTTTGAACTTGACATTAATGAGAAAAATAATAAAAAAAAATCTGTAAAGTCTATGTTTTTTTCTTTAATAATGTTGCTAAACTGACCTTTTATTTCTCAAAGTAAAATATGGAGGAAGTGGTAAAGCCATAATTTATCATGTATTAACTAAACAATTTTGAGAATGAGACCTTATATATATATATATATATATATATATATAGCCTTCCAAACCATTAAATACAGAATGATCTACGAGTATAGTTTACCACAGGTTTTTTTCTCACTCCTTCAGAATGTACCTGACTTCCACATGATTGATGATGTGTGGTGTTGCCTACTGAAACCTTACACATTGCTTATGGGGCCCAGCAGGATCTGGAAAAGTGTGAGTTGTCCTATAAGACTCTTGAGGAAGGTGAAGGTGAGAGTAATCTCATGGTTGAATGTGCAACCCCAAACTCACAGATGACTTTCTTATCTTTTAGGTGGATTTTACAAATATTATTTTTTACTTTAAATATTATTCTTTTACTTTATTGTGATTTTTTAAACTAACCTGTGTTTATATTGTAGAGAATTTCATTGCAAGGGAGATGTGAGAGACATACTGCCTGGAGCAAATATCAGGAAGGTACCCCAAAACCTCAGGCAAATAAAAATATACAGTTTGCAACTCTCTAAAAGCCTGAATCCTTTTCTAAAATCTTTTTCCATCTATAACAGAGATTTAAATCTTCTTATCTCTTGCTTGCTGATTTTTCTCCTGTGTTCCATGCACACAGTGTGTAGCATTTGACTAAGAGTAACATATTTAAGTGTAAGGAGGGAGTTTGATGTTCAAGCACTGAGGGCAGGTTGACCATTAACTGCTTCAGCCTGATAAGAATGGGTGAGTATTTATATTATCTATATAAATGTCTTGGAAAATCTTTCTTTTTTTGTGTAGAAGCCTACCATATGTTAGACTAGAAGGAACATCCAGAGGTCGTGTAGTCCATTCCAAAGCCCAAGTCTAGGCCAAATAGTTTGCAGGATAATTTGGCCCTAAATTCTTCATTTACAGTAGTTACTGTAACAGGATTTTGGGTTTTCATGTCTTTTACTGGTGGGTAAACTTGTCCTGATCTTTGGTATAAGTTATACCTTTGAACTCGTGAAAGTGTCAGCGATATCTGAGATATATCAATACCTACACATTTCTCATATTTTCTCCTGTCATATTTCCGTGAATTTGATTTGTTTACCATGACAGCACATAATCATTTTTACAAATAGCAATTGGAAAAATCCTACTGATACACCAAAATTCTTAAAGGAGATTTCCACCTCTGATGAATCTTTTACGGTGCTACTGTTTTATGGGATATATATTTAGATGAACTTATGGCTTAATTATTCAGAACTATGGTAATTTTTCTATTTAAATCAAGTGGGATAAATTTTATTAATGGAATAAAGTTTTTAATTAATTTAATGCACCACTATATATTTTATCCTGAAATCTGCTGAGATGAAAAGGGACAGGTACAAAATTCTGATCTAGAATAAATATCAAGGGATATGAAGAGTTTAAACTATGGTCATGTGGGGAGAAAGAAGATGATCAGGTTTCTAACAGTAGTAGATCAAGAAGTTAGAAGTTATATACTTAAAGCACAAATCTGACTTGGAAACTAAACTAAAAATGCTTTAGGATGATGAAGCAATCAACCATCTTGATACATCTGACAAATGCAGTAAGAACATACAAATCAAATTCACAGGAGGTAGCCCAAAGTTTCCTCCCCTTCAACAAATGCAGAGATTCTGTCTTGTGTAATTTACATCATGCTATTTTATGAGAGTTTAATTTTTGTTTTTTTGAGCTTTAAAAGTCTCAAACAGTGAAATACCACTGTTAGGTATCAATTATTCTCTCAGATTTACCATGGATTTCTTTGTGATTTTGAGGAGACTGGACTCAGGCAATAGTAAATCTTGTAGATACTATGATGGTGATTTGATTGGAAAGACACTCTCATGAAATGTGATATTTCTCTCATTTTCTTCTATCTTATTTCAACTTGTCTTGGTCATTTGATCACTCCAAAAAGAATTACTGGGCTGTTATAATTTTTTCTGGCATAGCTTTTGAAACAAACATTGAAGTTACATTAGCTCATGAGTTTCACTAGGCTATTCTGTTTGGCTCATAATAAGGTAATTGGTATTTACACAAGGGTGCCTGTAAGTCCTAAGAGATTACATTCACATTAAAAAATGTGGTTTTTTTTCTTTTCTGTAAATCTGAATAAATCATTGGGGTACAGGGATTACCATCAGTGATAACTGAGATGATTGATGCACACACTGCATTTCTTTGTCTGAAGATAAAGTCAGCCTACCCTTTCACTTTTAACACTTCCCTTAAAATCTGAGAAATCCTTGCAAATCATGTTTTATTCAGCATAAGATTTGGACAAGCTAAATATTAATTTTATTATGACATGTCTTTTATGCAAGAATAGAAAGATTTGGGTTTTTTAAATTTTTTTATTTTATTTTATTTTATTTATGATTCCTTTACATTCCAATAAGGTCCTTTGTATATTCTGAGGGCAAACTTACTACCACAAATTGGAAGATATGAATGTGTGTCTAGCATGCTGCAAACCTACATCTTATGTGCTCATCTCCTTAACATATAATATATTATTACATACCAGGGAAAGTATGACTTAATTCGGTGAAAAAAATAGTCCCTAAAAAAAAGCCACGTGAATAGGACCTGTGTACGTTGAACAACAAAATTTTAAACTCAGTAGTATTAATAATGAAATCACAATGCATGCAAAAGGAAGTATAGGCAATCTTTACTCTGTCTCTTATCTTGATTGATCTTCCACAAACTCTTGAGTTTTCAAGACTTAATATTAAACAGAATAAGGATTTCTTAGAATTTGCTTGCTCATGGAGATCAATACTTCAATCTGAATTTTCGTTAGTCTTTACTGATTCTACTTCTGGTGTTAATATGGAAAATATAAAAAGAACAGAAGAACTAAAAATAGAGTCATCAGAGCTGTTAAAAAATCAATTGTCAGAAAATTAAATCTCCGTTAAATTGTATTAAAATAGCTATTTTTGTTTGTGGGCAGCATTAATTTTGATGGCTAAATTCATGTAAAATGAGTTTGTATCCATCTTTGTATCATTATATTATTATACCAGATAACCGTGTACTGCTTTGCAAGTAAACAACTTTTGATGTAAATGTCAAAACGCTAACACAGTCATCTAATAGAACTCCTACAGGCATAAAATCAAGTTAGGACATGTTTCTAACATAGCTGAAAATAGGAGTGGTTCTGTTAAAAAATCTAAATATAACAATACATAAATTTATCACATGATTCAGAACTGCAATTTTCAGGGGATGTGTACCTGGCAAAGCTGCTCTGAAGAATAAAATTTAACATTAAAGGCAAATTGGAAAGGTGTTTTACACTCAGTATTGATTAATAAGCAAACTCAAGTTGTTCCCATCTTAAAACTCACAGGGATAAAAGAAGCAGATACAATACAAATGTATATTACACAATAAAAAAAATAACAGTGTCATTAATTACTGTAGAGTAAAAGGTGATATTGCTGCTATTTATACTACAGTTATATCAGTTCTTTTGTGGGTCAATAAATAGGTCTTAGCATACTGCATATAGAAGTGTATGAACTGTATCTTCTTTCTCTTCTCAAGTGAAAGAGTTTTGTATTTTAGGAGACAGACTTCAGAGCAAGATTATCCTTAATTGCGTCTTTATGATTTATATATTAGAAAAGAGATTTGTTTTTGTTTCATTCAAAGATCACTGCGATGATAAGGTTCCAAACATGGGACAGTTTTCTAGTAGGATGTAAAGGGACTGGATTGTACTGGGCATTTTTCTGAGTGTTCTTTAATAATCTCACCATGTGTGTTGATCTCTTTATTCATTCAGTCCTGCCAGCTACTTCTTAACAATGACTTCATAACTAAGGAAATCAAAGGGAAATCGTCATATGCTCCTCATGGCTTGGGTTTGCACTGCTTTGTGCTTTTATATCATGTGATTTGCTCTTGGATGTCCTCCAAGCTACACTCCTTGTGAGTTAATAACGAGTCTCCATGGTATAGAGATATGTGTGAGGAAAGTATACAGTTTGTAAGATATATTTATAATTCAGTGTAGGCTGCTTGGGTTTCCAAAATACATTAAAGAAGGTTTTCCCTTCAAAGTGTGTCAGGGAAACCAGCAGGTAAAAATGAGCAATTTCACATAAACTAAAAAGAAATACCAAAACTAAAACACACACACATAAACAAACAAACAAACAAACAAACACCCCAACCTAAAAAACCAAAACCCCAAAAAAACCCGCTAAAAACAAAAAAAAACAAAAAAAACCCAACAACCTCAAACAAACAAAAAAGCCCACCCCCCATCCCCAAAAACCCTCAACAAACAAAACAACAAAACAAAACAACCTGAAAGGAAAACAAAGACAATTTTTTCTGCATTCTTGGGGGGAAAAGTCACTAGTACATCGTCTGGCACTTTTGCTTTTTAACACATGTGTAAATGGTCTGTAAGTGAGTGAAGAGTTAGGTGACAAAGTTATCAAGTCATATATGCTTTCTGAAGATAACTGAGTGTGGAACGACTCCCGTGTAACTAAGAGCTATATTATAGGCTAGCCTATAACTGTGCTGTAGGACTTCTTGCAACAGGATGAATGGGTGCTCAACATTTCTCCAGGCACCACAGAGAGTTGGATCTGTTGTGGTAGAGAAATCAAATCAGGCTATGGAACACCAGTCTCTGTGTCACAAAGTCTCTGAGCTCAAAATTATAGGAGTTTGTAATCTGGGGTAGCAGCTTCACAGATCCTTTTTTCCAGACAAGGTCTACCACCCATCATTTGAAACAAAGCACAAAGTTTGATGGATGTTTAGTTTGACTCAGCCAGTGACTCTTGTGTATCACTCTGGAAGTCACAGAGATGGTGATATCAGATCATCACTCAGATTTTTAGACACTTTTTGTTGTTGCATTTGTCGTAGTGCTTTATACCTGTGTTTTTCATAATGTTTGTAGATGAACTTGATAGATTTGATACATCCTCAAAAAATCCTCCTTAAAAAAAAACAAACAAACAAAACAAAGGCTACTTTTATCACATTTAATTTTTACATTGTACTGCACAGTTATACTCCTTTGTTATTAAGAGGGAGCTAAAAGTAACAGAGAGAGAGAATGTGTTTTGACAGATTTCCCATGTCTACTATTTGTTTTATTCCTTAGGGTGTGGAGTTTCTCCTACAGATTATAGAAGTATATAAGAGTTCCATAATTTCTCTTAATCCAGGTCTTCTATACAGAAATAATTTTATCTGTCCCTTGCATGCAGTTTCCTCCATCTCAGCACAGCAGAAACCTGCTGTGTTGAAAACCTTATCAATCATGTCTACTGCATAATAAATACTTTACTTTCTCCAAAAAAAAAAAGCTACAAACCCCCAAAAACAAATAAAACAGTTTTCTGGAGCTTTTGTGGGGCTTGTGGATGTTTGTTTTCTTTTATTTGTGTCAACACCTTGAGTTGATTCCCTTAGCTGATATCAAAATTTCTGTTTATTACATTGCACCGAGGTTTTGGTGCTGTGTGCAAAACAGATATAAGTCCTCCAGAAAGATGGGGAATTTGTTTCAGAAAAATAATGAAACAGCAATAAAATAAAATAGTGAAACATGCTGACAATGGGCTATCATGAATAACCTAATCTGAATTACTGAAATAGCTTCATAGAGATTCTTTACCATCCCCATGAGAACTATTCTGGGACTTTTATGCCAGAGGTTCATTATCTATCAATAGGAGATTTTGAAGTTTTCTTATTTTTCTCAGATAGGCTACTGTTTAAGAATGTAGAAGTATGACTTTTTGCAAAATAATTGACACCTTTTAAGGAAGAAATTGTTCAAAATGTGAAAATTTTGCAGTAGTACAAGACAGAGAAGCAGGTTATAACTATTTTGATTCATCCATTCTTTAGGTCATCCAGCAGGTTTGACATGCAATTAACTCCATAAGAAGAAATCTGCTTTAACAGTAAAACAGTTTGTTTTATCTTCACCCATAGAAATTGCAAGGTTTTTTTTCTGGTTACTTCCCGTATTCTTCCAGAACTTGAAGAGTGATACTTTAATAGGACTGTCAAAATACTATTTTTCTTTCAGCAGTCAGTGCTTAGCTGAAACCATTCATATGGTGGGTTTGGGGTTTTGTGGGCTGTGGGTATGAGGGTTTTTTATTGTTGCTTGGGGTTTTTTTGTTATTTTTAAAAGTAGGCTGGTTTTGTGTTGTTATTTTTTATTTGTTTTGTTTTGACTTCTGTAATTGCAATCTCTGATACTAACGAAAATCAGAAGACACAGTTTTAGTACCTATGAATTTCCTTTGTTGCTTCTTCCTACGGTCTCATGATAAGTGAATCTACATGCTAATGAGGTTCTATACAGTTTCTGCATATTGGTTTGGAGGCACCACCAAAAATTAGCTCATTTTTTTATAAAATGGTGGTCTTCAGCCATCCACAGACTCAAGGAAGCAAATGAATCTAGTACTATTTCTGACTCTTTGGCATAAGAAACCAGGTTTGTCAGAAAAACAAGGTCTGAAGAAATATGGCAATGTTTTCTGAAAAAGAATTATATGTGACATTTTGTAAACTGATTTCTGGTGGTAAAAAGGATGAAAAGAGCTATCCTGTTAATCAATGAAATGTGTTTATAAGCATTGCTTTATTCTTGCATTAATTTTGCTCCATTGAAATAAATAATCTGTGAATAATTAAAAAATTATTTTGCATATGTTGCAGAAGGATTTCTAATTTTAAGATCTAAAAGCATGTTTGCATTTGACTTTAAAATCATTAGTTCAGCTCGAGCTAGCTTCAGCTAGGGTACCCAGCCTCACAGTTCTAGTAGTGCTGAGCTTGATGTCCGACTTTTTTGAGCTTTTTGAGAATTTAACTCTATAGGCAGGATCTTAGATGGCTTAATGTTTCTTTGACTGCTTCTCAGCATTCTTGACTGCAAAATTTGTGGGTTTGTTATTACTGAGCATTACTAACACAGAGGCATTTTCTATTTTTTGTGCTGCCATGTGGACAAGGGAGTTGGAGGTGTACAGGAGACTGGGAGAAGAAACTGCTGTGACAGGTGACCCAAACTGATCAAGGGGATATTCCCAAATATATGGCATCCTGCTCAGTATGTAAAGTGGGAGGAAGAAGGAGGAGGGGGGACATTTGAAGTGATGGTGTTTGTCTCCCTAAGTAACCATTAGTCATGATGGGACCCTGCTCTCCTGGAGATGGCCGGATACCTGCCTGCTGATGGGAAGCACTGAATTAATTCTATGTTTTGCTTTGCTTGTGTTCTTGGCTCTTGCATTCCCCATTAAACTGTCTTTATCTCAACCCACAGTTCTCTACCTTTTACCCTTCAGATTCTCTCCTTGATCCTGCCTGTGAGGAGCAGGTGAGCATCTGTGTGGGGGTGGCTGCTGGCTGGGCTTAAACCACAGCCCCTGATGGTCCAGCTCTGCTGGGTGCAGATCTGCACATCCCTGCACAGCCCTCCTCCCCTCACACTCCCATCACAGGTGGTGAGAAGGGACAGGGCTAAACACAACACTGCCAGGTTAAACTCATCTTAGCCTTTACAATATGCTAAACCTTCCCCCAAAGCGTGTAATGTTGGGCTCCCACCAATGCTGAAAATTACTATTGTTTAAAGTAAAAAATAAAAGCATTTTTGTGAGTACTAAAATGCAGGAAAAAGAGCTAGTGACAGAATACAAGTTGGAGCTGGCATCTTAAAAATTTCTATCTTCTGATGTTACTGCTGTGTGATCCTAGGAATGTAATATATTTTTAACAAAATTCTTTTAGAAAAATTTAAATTTATCTCTCTGTAAATAATAATGTTTATATATTTTTCTGTTTCTGTATTTCATATTTGCTCATTCTTGTGGACCTTGTTTAAAATATGATTTGAATTGTGCCTACTTTAGTTTATACTTTCTACTATGAAGGATAAGCACCCCTATTTTTCAAATTTTTCTTGAAGAATGAGTGTGGGAAGAGTTGTTTTCAGTATTTCTGTAAAAAATGACAATAGGAATTATTAAAGATTCGAATTTGGAATCTTTATGGAGCTATTATGGAAGGCTCTTATTCTGTCTTATGAATTTTGACTTTGTTGTCCTTCAGATGGAATTCAAAGAATATTTGCTTTCCATGTTTAAATGCTGCAGGTTAAGTTTTGCCAAAATTAAATTAAAAATATATGCCTTTTAAAAAAAGTCTTTTTCTTGGATTTGTTCGAGTATTGTTCTTCATTTTGTTTTAAAATAATCAAAGGGGAAAAAATAATTTGCAAGTTGAAATAATATGACTTATTTGAGAATTCTGGGTATTTCCAGGCAAGGCAGATTCCAGCAAAACAGGGATAACTGTGTGTAAATATTTTTTTGTGGGTAGGTCACCAGTAACTTTGTTCATAATGTTTTGGCCATTGCTGGATCAGCAGTAAGGCTTTTAAGATAAGGAAATTACTTTGTCAAGTCATTAATTTAGGTTTGTACATTTTTTTGCCAGCACACTGTAGGGAGTTACCCAAGATTCTCTTTCAATGTCTTTACGCTGCAGAGGAGTTGAGCCAATGCTGCTGTTGCTGCATTGTGGAATATTTGACCGAGCCCTCAAAATTGCTTCTGTGGGCTGCCATTCTATTTGCTTTACATAGGATTGACTGAAATTAGGAAAGGGTTTACAGGCAAACCTCCAAAAACCTTTGACAAAGGAAGTTTCCCCCCTTGTTTTCCCATAGTTAGGCTTCTTGGTAATTTTTCATGGAACGTGAAAGCATTGTTGGTTAACCTGCTTTGGTACAGCAGAATACAGAGGGAAAGACCAGTGCAGACATTTCTGCATAGGCTCTGGTTTCAGACCCAAAATACATAGTAAGGGAAATCCTGAAAATTATCTCCACCTAGGACTGGAGGCAATGTCGATAAGGAACATAAGAAAGCTTCTGCTGGGATGCAACTTATCCAGTTTAGTCCCTGGCTACCCAAAGGCTTTGCTGAGTGTGGCATGAAAATCATGGGCAATTACAAAGGTTACAATCCCTTACTAAATGATGGGAATTTCTCATATGTTTTCAACAGTTGTTTTTAGCTTTGGTCAAATGCTGATCAACCCCAATCTCCACTGGTCAAATGAAATTCAAATTTAAAATATTGTTCTAGTGAAAAGTTCCACTGAGATATGAGTTACACAAAATTTTTCCTGCTTTCAATTAATGTTCTTAGGAGTTTTTTGGCTAAGTGAAACAAAAATATTTATTTAATTCTAAGTAAAACTTTTCTTCTACATCTTATTTAAATTCCTAAACCATTTTCATTCTTCTTTCCATTGGACATTCATACACTCTATTTGTTTATTTTCTTTAAGGGTTCTGTTTACATATTTTTGCATATTCCTGTATTCCTTTCTGTGAACCTTTGGGCTTCCTATTTAATTAGCTGTTGTCTTTTGAGTTTCTGTCATTCAACATACATGCATAACCATCTTTACCCTTATAATGTATCTATTAGGAAAAAAAAAAAAAAAAAAGGAAAAGTTTATAATTTATTTAATTAAAGGAAAATACAAATATGCATAATTTCAAGTACTGGCCATGGATTTGGTTCTTGAATAGCCTCTTCATTATCCAGTTTCTTTTTCCATTATCTCTTAATGTCAATTTCAATATTAAATTTTAAATGTATTATTGTAGTAATGAAAGAAGAATATAACATAACTGTATAACAAAAGTGGTTGTTGAAATGCAATCTAAATTTATAGTTGAAATTTACTGTACTAAAAATTGAAAACCTCTGTTTCAGAATAAAGCACCTGAAAATATCTCCCTGTAGCTGGCAAAAAAAAAAAAAAAAAAAGATATTAAAAAATGTAAACCCAACTTGTTACAAAAATGAAGATTGGTTCTTTAGTTCAGAGGACTTGTCGAAGAGAAGGAGAATGTAATTATAAGAAGTTCCAAGCAGTTCTGAAATAATTAACAATAATGTTGTGCAAGTTCTTCCCAGGGTTAAATGTGTGTTGCTAGGAATACACTTGTGAGAACTTTGATGGGATATTTGTAGAAAAAAAAAGAGTTACTATGGATTATCAAATTTACTACAACTTAATTCAGATCACAAGAAGTAAAGTTACCTTCAGCCTTTCCATGAGCTTTCCTGTGAGATAGATCAGTCTGTTAAGCTGCTCATTCACCTTTGTATGTGTTGCAGGGACTGCTGGTAATATTTGTGGAAAGCTGGCACTTTTGTAAGTGCCCAAGCCAAACAAACTGACTGCTCTTGTCAAAACAATTAAGCAAACCTATCATCCATCCTCAAGATACCCTGGAAGACCTGAAACTGAAATTGGTTTTAGAAGGTAAACAACTTCACTAAAAGGGAGGAAAAGCCTTCCATCTCAGCTGAAACCCTAATCATTATCTTGTCATCACAGAAGCATCAGATCAGCCTGAGAGACTGTAACACACGGCTCTCCCACATGCAAAATTGCATTAATGCTTAGCATTTCTCATCTGTGATATTTTGGATGTGGTATAAATTTCATAAAACATCTTTCCATCTGTCTTTACAAATAAAATGTGTTGACAGGAAAAAAAAATAAAGGTGAAGGAAAAAAATAAAGGCTTGTAAATTTCTCAAGTTTTTCAAGTTTTTGAAAAACAATCAAAACAAGTAGATAAAATTAAGTTTACCTGAGTATTAAAGACTTGTAAGACCTGACCTCCTTTTCACTATTGTTTCTTATGCTCTTTATTTCATGTAAGTTATTTCTAATTGAATAGATCTTGATCTTGCAAAAGGCTATACCATTAAAATACATGTTTAGCTTATTTAATGTATAATCATTTATAAGTGAAAACATTTATCTCCAAAGTATGATATCCTAAGTTTTTCCAGTCTTCATACAGGTTCCTTCAATTCAGGAGCCAGCCTGTCTAACATTTCTTTTTGTGGCCGTGGAAGACCCTGAAACATCAAATTTCACTGGTCATAAAAGTATTATGTTCTCAACAAAACTGTGGGATTTTAGCATGGACTGTTTCATGCTCAGATGGTTACAATGCCTGTGAAGGATTGGTTTCATAATGACCATAAAACTGAAGTTTTGAGAATTTTCATTGAGCTGGAGGACTTAAGGGAGCTTATAGAGCAGCATTTTCAGGACAACTGGGCCAAGCTGAAATGTTTTTAAAAGGTTGCATGAACTGAGTCATAGCTGTTAAATGTAAGCTTATCTAATCATACCTTAATGATACACTTAAAAATGCTTCTTAATAATATGGTTTTCCAGTTCAGGGAATTTTAAGGGCACAGCTACTAATACAAGACTAAAGCAAATAGCAATTTAGATGCTTTTAAGGAGTATATGAAAAATTTGGTTTGGAAACTACAGGCTGGATTAGTTCTTTTCTCCCCCCCCCCCCCCCCCCTTTTTTTTTTTTTTTTTCTTTTTAACAGGAAATACTTCTTGTGTTTGGTGATAGCTGATTACTCTTGGGCAAGAAATATTGTTAATGTTGTAAAATGAAAATTTTCCTCACTATGTAATTTTAAAGCATATATTAACCCAATTATTGTATTAGCTGTTTAAAGAGTAGCCTAGTCTTGTACATAAAATATATCTATTTGATCCCTACATTTTTTCCCATGTAGATCTTCTATAGTACCTTGTAGACCTGCCTAGTGAGGATATTATCATTCATTTCTAATACTAATATGAGAATATCAGAAAGAATTCTGAAGACATGAGAAATATATTTGTTCATGAACCAGGTCTGTAGTTTTATGTTTACAGAACATTAATTTTACCCATTAAAAGGTTTTAATTTCAAGAAAATTATCATGCCACAATATCATGTTCATATCATATCATGTTCTGAGTTTCTAACATATTTTATGTGCATTTTTGTTTATGTAGCAAATCCTAAGCACCACTTTTTTGGCCTGTACTTATGGTTATAGTGGAAGTTTAAACTGCTGACATAAGAGTGGGGCTAGTCTTAATGTCTCTTTTTGTAATTCAGTTATAAAAATTCAAGGATGCAGACTGGTAATTAACTTCATGACACTGTAGTTTTGTCTAAGGAACAGTAATTTTATTGTAATTACACTTTATAATTCTAATAACATTTATGATTCCATTATGACTCTGGTTAAGGAGCTTCACAACTAGACTGAGAGATAAATTGGGCAAAATTGAAATTTTAAACAATTTAAACATCCATAATACTCCTTATACTCGGTCATTATTGTCTGTGGTGCCAGACTAGGCTAAATGTGGATTAAAAGTATTGTTGTGGTTTCTGGTTTTCTGATGCACCAACCAAAGCACAGAGGGAGAGTATGACAGGACAGTGCAGCACTGAAAGACAGTCTTAACAAAAGACCAGAATCTGACTTTAACTGATGGCATTTATCAATCCTTTTCATCCTTTTCATAACTTCAAAGGAAGCTTTGCACTCACTTATTAAATGGCTTCTTGCCACAAATCAGTAAATCAAATATTTTGATTGTCTTGAGTTTACTCTCCAAGTCTTGAATCATATTTGAATTTCTGTGAAAGTTTTTCAGAATTCCCTTGTCAGTGCATGCTATGGATGTTAAAAATATTCAGAGTTTTCTAATTTTCTTTCATTGAAACATTTGTCACCTCACATCAGCAGTGGCCGTCAGAAGCAGATCCTCTGCATGCTTCATTCTGCTGCTTGATGTCAAGTTTCTGGTTATTCTTCCTCAAACCCAGAAATCCGTCAAGGTAAAAGTTGCATGCCTTAAATGCTCATGAGAAAATACCAACCCCTTTCTTTTCAAGAATCCTGGCAGATTGACTATGACTTTATAAAGGGTGTCTGAACTGCTGATTAAGCTGGACTGTGAACAATCTTGCAGATGAGGACAAATGTTCTGGCTCCAGAGAGGCAGTAATATAGCTGAATACAAGTGAATATTTTAAGGTTTCATTTTATAGACCAAGGACTGGATATCTTCCTGCTGATCCAGTCAGAATCTGTCTTAAAAAAATCTGAAACAGGAGTAAACAGAGTATTAAAATAATATCTTATGCAAAAGATATTAAGATTCACCTGCAAATTTCAGTTTAAATGATTAGTGTCCTTTCACCTTCCCATGCCTTCTTACTATACCACAAAATGTGACATAAAGGAGAAAAAATTATTACAAAAATTATTACATCAAAACTAGTATTTTAATCTCAAATTAAGGAGAATTTAGTAGGTCCTGGGGGAGGAGAGAGATGGCATATCAGGTTTCCTATTTTGATATTCATTTATTTTGTCTTATTTATTTTGTCTTATTATTTTGAAACTTCTTTTTTTTTTTGAGAATTTATCATCATTATCATGATTTTTTTTAACCTAACAAGTCAAGAAGTTATGTGCTGCTACCACACTGCTGTGACCAAGAACTTGGAAATAAATTAATTTTAAAAGCTTTTTATATCAACACTTGAAAATTGAAATATTTGGTCTTTTCCTATCTCAAGTGAAGTCTTAGTTTGTAAAATATAAAGCAAAATGCTGATACAGAAGGTATGGGACATTGTAATGAGGATTGTTGAAGATAGATATTTTCATGTTAATATTTTTACATTTTTGCATATTAATATTTTTAATTACAAAAAATCAAAACTAGGAAAATAATGACAAAAATTAATGATGATTAAGATGTGATAACTGGACTTTGAAAATGTTTCAATATAGGGTAAGGCAAAATCATATCTAAGGCAACTGTCTAAGGTAATAAAATCTGAGAATTAAATTTAGTGAAAAAAATAGACATGAAAAAAATAATCGCTTTTCTCCTATTTGCATCCTCTGTCTGGTTTTGTTTGCCTCATCATCAGCATTCAATGCAATGTTTAATTCTAAGACAGCATCTCCAATGAATTATTTTTAAAGAAATTATTTACATACCATCTGCTAACCAGATTTTTTAATGTGAATCGTGGACTATTCATGACCTCAGAATTTACTATCTTTGATTACTGTCCTGTGACAACAATAGTGAAAACATCCAGTAAGTCAGTCCAGCTCTTAAAAAGCAAACTGTCCTCAGGCATATGTAATATACACAGGCCTTCCAAAGATAGATTTAAAAATATGGCAAAGTTGCTGCAAAGATATGCAATATTCTGGAACAGAAGTAGCTGGTGGAATTTCTAACTCCAAAATAAGAATTTTTTCAAAGGCGAGCATTGGTATTTAACACACCCCATAGTAATATTACATATTGTGACAGGATATATAGTCAAAAGAAGGTCACCTATATTTTGAAAAAGTGGTTTTGATTTCAAAATGTGTCAACTGTTTGGTCAGGTGGCCTGCTAAAATGGCTTGTTTTGAGCACTTAGGTTACTCTTGATGATATTATAAAATCCAGAAAGACTGTAGATTTAAAAAAAAAAATAAAATTTGCCAACAGAGAAAATGTCTAAAGTCTCTTCACTAAAGTAAATATCCTTATTTGAACTTACTTTCGGTGTTTATTTACTTTTAGCACTTCAAACCAACCACCTATTTGAATTTCGTCAAGCAATAACTAGATGAAGAAGGTTGTTTATCACTTGCCTGAGTTAATAATTATTTTTGTTTGCAGCTGTCATGATTATATTGTGTATAACACTGAATCAGCAATTTGTCTTCTCCTGGCAGGTTAGAGGGAATATATTATATGCAGAACGACAGATAAGTTTTAACCCATCTCACCTCCCCATGCTTTGAATCTAGATTTTTGTGACCTAGATTGGATTCTCAAGGTTTTAAGTACTGTGGAGTTATTTAGTCTGAATTTATAGAGGTATGCATATATGTATTTATCCATTTATTTTGGGATAACTCCCATTTGTATTTTTCTCCTGAGTAAAATTAATCAAATTGGGTTTGAGTTATAACTCATTACTCTGAATATGGAGTTACTCTGTAAGCAAACTGATTGGCATAATAAATACTGTACACAGACTGCAATGGTCACAAGGACCTGTGGCCCAAATGACATTCTGTAGGAGAGACAGGAAGAAGGAAAATAGTTCTACAGCTCAAGTAGGAGGCGAAAGTCGGTGGAAAGTATCAAGCACATGGTACTTTAACTTTTGTAGCTCAAAGACGTAAGAGAAGATTTGGTGGTGAGGAATGTGGTTTTGTTCAAACTATGGCAGCTGAAGGAAGCTCCATGGGTCCTGTAGTTGTGATGGAGTTAGAGAAATGAGTGCTGTGCTAAGTACCAAGGCAGTCCTCACCCCTGCAACCGTCCTCTGCAGCCAGAAGAGCTGAGAGATATTGTCAAGCATTTCTGCATTTCTGTGTGCTCCCTTTACCTTACCAGGGAGTCCCTGGTTTCAGCAGACAGTCAACCAGCACCTGAGGTCAGGCTGAGGGGGCTGTAATCTCAGACAGATTAGAGGTTCCTGATTTCTGTGAATTTCTCAGAGGTTTCCATGATGCCAGCCACTCTTTGCACTTGTGCATAGGAATTATTTATCCACAGTGTGGTATTTTAGTTTGGTATTTTAGACCAGATATGCTTTCCAGAATGTTTAACCTATCTTTTACTTTATATCTATACAAGATTTTGTCCGTTTAGCTAAGTATCTTATCTATCTCCACTTCCACTTCTGTCATCCTAACTTAAATCCTAAATATCCTTCGTCCTGATATATTTGTTCATGTCCTGTATACAATAATAGTTTCTAGAAAGTTGGTCTGAAACACTAAAAGACAAGTTTGAAAGGCTTCCTTATGGCATAAAGTTAAATATAGCAAACAAACTCAAATGCAAGAATGAAAGTACTTTTATGGCTTAATTGTCTCTTTAAAGTCTGCTATGAGCTGTGAAATTCTGACTTTCTGTAAATGTCTTTGAAGATACTATTTTCATTAATCATGCTGCAGCCTTTAATAGAATGAATTTATTAAGGGAATATTTGGCAAAGTAATAGATTTCATACTATGTAAAAATTCAATTTTCCTTAGTCAGCTACAACCATAAGTGCTGAGAGCACTTCATCTCTCCCAGATACTTGAATAAAGGAAAACACAGATCTTTCAAATACCTTAGAATCTCAGTTTGAGAACTTAATGTGAAACTTCCATCTGGAAATTGCAAGGCCAGATGGTTGTATAAATCCCAGTAGAAAATATACATCTGTCATTTTTTTTCTATAACTGGTTCTATTTGAAGAAGGATTTATTTAATCAGCTTGGCACATCATTTAGCATGTCAATCGTACATTCTGTAGTGCTCAGCTCTCTTTCTACCAAGTCCTCTTTCATTTGTGGTGTGCAGTGGAGGTAATCATTTCTGTAACCAGATGCAGGATGACTGCTGATTTAAATTGTTTTATGCAGAAGCATGATGAAGAAACACGGATGAATATAATTGAGTAAATTTTTTTTAATAAAGATTCTTGCCATCAACTTAGCTCATAAATTCACCTGTCATACCTCTGCTCTCCATCATGAAAAGACACCCTCTAGAAAAATCTTTAACAGGGGAATGGAAATAAGCATATTGACTTAATGGAAATTTGCTTTAGAGTTCTATACCACTTCAATCCAAAGGAACAAAAATTATTTTTCCAATTGGAAATCCACAGTCTATCAAAAGTTGAATTTATGGAGATCTCTAAGTTGACTGTCTTCTTGAAAAACTTGTAAGCCAGTACTTTAGAATAGGATGTCAGTATCTATGTGTGTATGTCAGTATCTAAGCTGTGTGAACCTTAATGTGGATCTTCTTGTTATGTATATGACAATTGACTGAACATAACAACTGTCTTAATTTAGGTTTACATTTATGTCAGGTAAGCTCTCACATGCATCCATACATCACCTTGTGTTTTACACACTTACTGGAATTTCACTGTTGTCCTTTAAAAATTATGTTTGGGCAAGATATTTTAGCCCACTCTACCTAGCAATTTTCTTCTGATGTATTTCATTGATACAGATTTAATCTGAAGAGCAGAGAAACATGAATTGATTACTTTCTTCTCTTTGCCTTTCACTGCAACACACAATCTAGTCTGGTCCCTGCCTGAGAAAGAACAGGTGGGTGATGTAACACTCAACAAGAGGTGTATACTTCAGAGCTACTTCCTTTTCAGCATTTTAGTCTGGATCAGCATATTTGAAGCTGATCTCCCAGCTGCATCTTATTATTTTGCCTTGTTTCACATCTGAGAACTTGTAAAGAAGAAGCTGTCTTTCATTTCAACGAAAAGAAAACCAAAAATACCAGCCAGGAATGTAAAAAATAACCTCAAATCCAGATTGGTTCATTTGGCAAGACTGAAGCTTACTTAAAGTTATTTCTGTTGCTTGAAATTTATATAAAAATAAATTCCTCTTCTATACAAACAATTTTTTATTTACATATTTGCTCCTACTACTGGAACACATTGGTTTTTAGTCTAGATATAAATTTACCTTTGCCTTGGAAAACTATTTTTACAGTAATTCTTCCTGGAGAGGGCAAATATTTATGCATCTCATGGAGAAAATACTGTGTTCACTAGAAAATGTTCAGAAAATTCTACTTTTTTTTCTCCTAATACTTCTCTAAACTAGATATAATGAAGATGGCACACCCTAATAATTTCATTTATACGTTCTTTCTATTAAAAAAGTGTCACTATGAAACAAAACCACGTCCCTACATACAATATTCTTGGTTTCAAGGTTCACATATCTTTTTAGCAACACAGAATTATTTGAAGATATGCTAGGATGAATTTAATGTTATTAGGAAAATAAAACCTGTGCATGGATTGAATACTTTTGATCAATGGTGACTGCTTTGTCTTTTGATCCATAACAATTAAGTCACCAACATCACAGCAGAATATTGAAATTTTGTTTTGATTTTATTCCCCCCAAGATAGTTTTGGAGATATCGGTGCAGTAATAGAAGAAAAGAATGAACTGCATCTCAGGATCAAAATCTGCCAATGCATTTAATTGCATTAAATGGCTAAAACTTCCCAAGGATTCTGCTTAGTGCATTGATTTTTAGAAGAGGATGCTCACTAGGAACTAGCAGTACACAATGTACTGTATATAATGGAAGAAAATTATGTATTATGTCTGTGAATTGCCAAGTTTATTCTCACAAATAGGGTCAAACTGAAAAGAAATTGTCATTTATTATTGCAAATATTTTAATGATATTCTTCTTTCAGGAGACAGAAATAGCTAACTTTAAATTATTCAGTACAATTACAACTCTTCCATTTAATAGCACGGAGTAGCCTTTTTAATGATAGAAGTCTTAACCTGCAAACCAAGCCAAAGCTTTCAAATTATCTCTCTCCTTATTTCATTCTTTCTAATCTGATGAAAATGGAAAAATCAGTTCCAAATACATTGTACTAATGTCAGCAAACAGAATGAGCAAGCAATTAGAGAATTGAGCTAACGCTATTATTTTCAGGAAATTAGTTGAAATTCAGAATACAGGTACTGGCAGTCCTCCTCCATGTGATGTCTATGCCTCTGAATGTCACAGTACAAATTTCAAGTCTGTTAGAGGCAGCCCTGAACTGTTCTCTGTGCTGTCGTTGTCTGGATGTTTCTACTTAAAAGACTAGACTCAAAGCATTGAATCTTAATGTAATTTTGGAAAAGTATTTACCACTTCTCCCATTGCTGATTCCTTCAAATTTCAGCAAAAATCTTTAGAGATACAGTTCCTGTCACTCTTCAGGTGTCTCACCAACTCCCATACCTGTCAGTTTAATTCCAGTTGAAGGAGTATCTTAGTACACCTGACATCAATTTTTAAACATGAAGCAACCTGATTTTAGGGACCACATCACCCAGAGAGATGGAGTGCCTTGTCAGGTCACATGGCATCCATCAGTTTTTGTGATAGAACCTGTCTATGCATAAGGTAATACAGGTCTGTGGATAAAGTAATACATTTGCTTCCAATTTTGCAGTAGTGAAGCAAATTATAAAAAAATAATATGTGTTGTAAGATGTTTTTGCTAAACTGAAGGTTCATTTATAAATTCTTTTATTATACCATATGCAAATTAAATTAAATGAAGAAAGGTCTAAATAGTTACATATCTTTTCTTTTTTCAAGGAATATCATGCACAAAGGCTGAATGTCATGTTTATGTTTATCTATTACTATCCCCAACTTTTATGAACACTGCTGATTTTACAAGATCCTGTGACAAGAAACACTGTCATTATTTCCAAATCTCTTTGAACTTCAACAGCTTGTGAATACTAACTGGTCCCCTGCTTGTCATTCTGAACAACTGCTGCCAACTTAAACTCATAAGTCATGTCACTCAAGTCACTGAAAAATATTCTGAAGGTTGCAAGTCAGTCCTAATACCAAGTCTTGTGTTGGTTCATATGTGTCATTCTATTTGTGAGTTTATTTTCATGCTGGAGGACATCTGCTTAAACAGAGCCTACTTTTTAACTATCTTTTATATCTAATATGTAAATTATATGTGTTGATTTAATCAAGTGTTGAGTAGTCAAGGATTTTTGCTGTTGAAAGTATAAATATGTATCAAAAGTGATTAATTTTTGCCTTATCCAGAAATGGCATTAATCAACCTCAGTTGTTTAAACTCAGTGGTCTTCCTCAATTAAAACAGCTGTGGTTCCATTCTTGTTAAAGCAAGTTCAAGTTAATGCATTGATTTCCAACGGCAAGGGAATAAAAGGCTGATATGGGTGTGTTAGGCAAAACAGCTTGCATCAGTGAAGCAGGATGCAGAATCAAAATTGTTCAAGCACAATTTCTTTTTTACTGGATGCAGTGGGGCACGATTTTGAGTTTGTTATTTTGTGTATAAATCCAGTTCTGTATAAATTCTGTTCTCTGTAAAATGTTAAGTTCCATGTACCCTGCCCCCCCCCCAATTGGTATTCCCTTGTTTTGTCTTCCTTGTGTGTGCACCTGCTGCTGTGCAGCAGCCCCTTACCTGTCATTCATTCTACCCACGCTTTTCTGTACCCTCCCCTTCCCCCCAGGTTGGTCAAGTTGAATTTCCCACCGTGGTAACGGTCCCGGGAGGCCTCTTTATTGGTCATTGCTACTTCGCTACCACTTTACCCCTCCCCTGAATCTGCTGTATAAAACCCGTCCCGCGACCATTGTTCTGGGTCTTTTGGGACTTTTCTTTTATGTTGCTGCATCGTTATTAAACCTCAGTTTGTCCCAAAGACCCGTCTCGTCTCCACGCCATCTCTGTGCTCACAGACTTGGCCAAGAACTAAGGGGTCCCTAGGTAGGAAGGTGAGAGCTTCCTAGGGGAGAGTGTCGCATCCCCGGCGCTGCTGTGTACCCTGGGAGAGAAAAGCACACACTGCGACAACTGGAAGTCAAATGTAAGTCAAGATAAAAATCTGTGAGGCTGTCTCTTTCTAACAAGTGAAAGAAAACACTAATGCAACTGTTCTCTGAGCTGACCTGAAATGAAAACCGAATCTTGGTCTCTAATTACCACCTCCTTTTTTGGTCAGGTAACCTGAGATGCTTCTTTTCAGATATGTTATTGACTGTGACTTTAATCTGGCATTAATAATCCTGATCGTCAGAGGCAGTGGCAGGGTTAACTAGGGTTAATAGCTTTCGTAGAACATGCTGCAGCAAAAAGGCAATCTGTGTTTCACTTTTGCAAAGCATTGCTTCTATCATATCAGGTCTCTAATTTATGTGGTCTATGCTGACTTCTTCCTCACTAAATGATAATCAGAAGTAGATTGCAAGGCATAGAGCAAAGTACTCCTGACACCAGCTGTGCGAAGGGGTGCCTGTGGACCCACCTTTCAAAATGCCTTCAAACTGTTTCGTGCTGTGGAAAGATCATTTCTGGCAGCCATACAGAAACCTGTGTAGAATCAAGAAACAGCAAAGGCTAAAGGCAAACAAGAGAAAACAAACTCAGAAACTTGTTTTGAAGGATTCCAAACCATTCCCAATATGCAGCAGGCAATAATAGCTTCATACTCAACATGCTGGGTTCACAGTTAATCTGCTGTTGGGTTGGAGATGCATTTCCAACTCAGGCATTTTGTCTTCTGACAAATTATCTGTTACCTGTATGCATAGTTTTTTAATTGTTACAGTTCTTTGCAGAACCTAGAATTCAAGTATCCATTCAAGTACTCTAGCATCAGTGTCAGCGGACAGGTCTACAGGAGTGGCACAGGGACACTGAAAGCCTAATCATCTTTTTATGAGCAATCCTTTGGCTGTTTTTAGTGTGAAGTAGTTTTGGAAAACACATTTTCTTAACATACCTGTTAGATCAATTTCAAAAACCAGAAGGAATTCAAGCAGGAGAAATTTAAATGCAATTTGTATCACTCAGATAATTAAAAAGACCCTATGTCTGCAAAATTAAAGGCCTCATTTTGGATTTATTTCAGATCTGATCATCTTTATTCATCAAGGATATTATGACTTCATTTCTAATTAATAAAGGTCATCTCAGAGTCCATTATTTAATATATGAAGTTAGAACTGTTTTTCCCCATATGTGTAGCTTTATTTATATATCATATCATCTACCAAGTCAGTCAAATTCATAATTTATTTTTTCCAATTCATAAGAAGCATTTACTTTTATTACTGTTCCCTCATGTTTCATTAGTTTATCTAAATTGTTTAGGAATATATTGAACAATAGAAACCTTAAAACAGTGAAGTGTCAAAGACCCTCATCTAAAACAGAGACAGTTTTCCTGCTGTCTTTGACTTACCTTTTAATTACGTATTTATCCCAGGATCTTCCCTTCTGCCCACTGTCTTAGAAATTTCCCAAGAAGGAACTGAAGGATTTGGAACACCTTGGAAAAATCATTTGTAGCTTCAAGTAGACAAGACTTTTCCGATAAGTTTTTCTTCAACATATGACACCTGGCCAGCAGATACAAAATAAAAGTCTCTTTATTGTAAACAGAGTAAGTCTATATTTTGGGAAATTTGTCCATGTTCTACAACATGTCAAGAATGTTAGAATAGTTTGATTGTTTCTTGCTGGTAATGCAGATAATATGGTATCAATTCTATGACCATGTAAATGTTAAAAAAAACATGAGATTTTGAGAGCTTTAATTTGACAAAGAAGTTAGCAAAAAAGGAGAATACAAAAAAAAAAGCCATTAGAATTTTTTTAAAGCTGCATAAAAGCTTAGAAAATGCTTAAAGAATATTGAGGCAGGGTGTGGGAGGAAGGGAGATTCATTTAAGAAACACTTGCTTTGAAAATTACACATGGGAACTTTACTCAGGCCCTGTGTTTTTCTCTGGTAATGTCAAGTGAGATGCAACAGGGAAAATTAATACTAACATTTGATTTCTCCTGAAAAGATAAATGGACCATAATACTGTTTCAGCTTTGCTGGTTGGATTTGTTTTGATTTCTTTTCTTTTTTTTGCTAAATTTAGGAGATTTTGTTTCTTGTGCTAGCTTAACTTTGATCATGAGGCATTTTTGGTTTTCAGTTAAAGGCAATACTATTATTTTTTTGAAACATAGGAAGTCTCTCAGCTATATGTTGCATAAAATGTGGCATTAGTTTTGTCAAGGTAAGGTCTGTCAGCACTCAAGAAAGCAGAAAAAACTTGTCAAGAAAGGTTCCTGTTTCTAAATCTCAATGTCACCTCTAATGTAATAGAATTACATGACATTCCTTTGAAGTTCCAAAAAGTTTTCATCGCACATAAGAACAACGTAAATGGATGAATGCTGTTTTGAATTTTTGAACTTAGCTTAATTTTCTCCATAAAATGTTTAATTTTCCTGTGAAACTTGTGCAATTTAGATGCAATTTTCCTTTCCCCAGTGTTTATTTTTTTTACTTTAGATTAAAAAAATCAACATAAAATGCATCTGAGAGAAAAAGTGTTTACTGAATACTCTTCAAGAATTTTCAATTTACTGCTAAAATGAAACTCATGAACAGATTTGAAGAAGCAGGTTTGCCTTTTCACCTGAAACCAGACTTTTCAACTGGAACCATAATTTTGTAAAAAATTACAATATTTAATTGCATGATTTTCTTCTAGAAAATGTCTATGAATACTCTTAGACTAGTATAAATGCTAACAGAGTACTTGGTGAAAATATAAATTTTATCTGATTCTTGCAAAATTTTATTTGAACTGCCCATTTTTACTTGTTGCTGCTGCTACGTCCAAGTAAAAGATCAGTCCAAACAATTACATTTTAGAGAACTGCATTTTTGTAAAAGTTGTTATAAAATGCATTGAAAACATTATTTCTCTTACTTTGTAATGGTCAGCTTTATGTACAATAAGCATAAAATTATTCCTATAAACTAAATGAAATAAAATTTTATAGGATGTCATACCCAGTCTGCTGAACTTAAGGAAAAATTCAATTATGTTCTAGTGCTTATGTTTTACTGCACAATTTATCTTTTGCAAGAACTAGCAGTGAGGGTACTTACCTGAAACTGTGCAATATTACATGGTATGTGTTTAATTAGACATAAAAGGACAACTTCATTTGAAAAGCTTTCTCCTTGGGTCATTGATGGAGATTTTGCATTTTTACAGCTCTATCTGTAGACAATAATTGTTTGCGCTATGCAATTCTCTGGAGATTCCTGTTTTAATCTTTTTAAATACCTTTACCGTGTTTTAATTATTTTTTATGACAATGAAGCACAGATGGTCCTTTAGAAAGTGTTTGGTTCAGAGCATTTTAGAAGATGTGATTATTACTATACTTTTTTCCTGTGGCTATCCCTATCATATTGTCAATTCCTTCTGAACTAGCTCACACAGGTGCAAGCTTAATTATTTTTGCTTAGTTGTTTGAGTCAGTCAGTTATGTGAAAAAAATTATATTTCCAAATTCTGACAAGACTCAAATTATTTTGGATGTCATATTTTGTGCAGTATCAAAGCAGAGCTGACTAAACAAACCTCAACCTTAATAAAAAGAACATCAGAATCAGAAATTGTGTGAAAAGTGAGATGAGCTCTCCACACGTATCCATGAAACTGAATCTGTGAGAGTGAATGAACAAGGTTCATGAACAAGGCTTTAGGGTCTTTGATCTTTGTTCCAGTTTTTTTCTCACAGACATTTCTGGGTGCAGGTTACTGAGGTGAGTAAATAGAAACCTACCCTGAGAGGAGAATACTGTACGCATGTCAATGACACAAAACAAAAAAAAATTATTCAAGGTTGAAATTCTCTGGTTGTCTATGAAGAAAATATATAAGGGCGGTCCTAAGCAAAAGTACAAGACACAAGGAATATGGATTGAGATTAGTCCTGTGGGGAAAACTTTTGAATGTTTATAGAGGAAAAGCTCAACATGTCTTTGCAATGTATGCTTGTTGGCCAGAAGGCCACAGCCACAGTGGCCTGCATGACAAAAAGTGTGACCAGCAGATGGGGGGAGGTGATCCTCCCCCTCTACTCTGCCCTAGTGGGATCCCACCTGGAGTGCTCTGTCCAGCTCTGGGGTTCCCTACACGTGGAAGATGTGGACCTTTTGCAATGAATCCACAAAGAGGCACTAAATTGATACACGACTAGAACATCATTCTATGAAGACAGGCTGAGACAATTGAGGTTGTTCAGCCTAGGGCAGGCTCAGGAGAGACAGTAGAGAAGCTTTTCCATACCTAAAGGAGGCTGGAAAAGAAAGCTGGACAAGGAGTTTTAACAAGGACATATAATGACAGGATAAGGGTAAATGGATTTTATCTGAAGGAGGATAGGTTTAGATTTTAGGAGAAAATTCTTTCCTGTGTGCATACCACAACCCTGGAAGTGTTCAAGACCAGGCTGGATGAGTCTCCAAGTAACCTGCTCTAGTGGAAGGTGTCCTTGATCATGGCAGGAGGCTGGGAACTACATGATCTTTAAGGTCCCTTCTTACCCTAACAAGTCCATGATCTTTTTGATCTATTGCATAAACAGTTAGGTTCATACCAATTAAAAATCTTTTCAATTATGAATCAAGTGAAGTTTACACAAAATAGGTATTCACATACAATTTTTTGTTATTGTTGCAGCTGAAACTCACGTTGAATGTGTACAGTGAAATTATCTATGAGGGAAATATGAAATATTATTTCTAATGAAATCTATTTTTTATTCCTGGAAAATAATGTCACAAATTTAAAATGCCTGAATATTTTAATCCTTTTTCTTTTAATTTACATTTGATAAGCAGCTGGCAGAGAATAGGCTAGTGTTATAGTTTGCATGCATTGTCCCATGAGTACTCTCTAAACACCATAGAGAGCTTAATGCATTCTCCTTGGTAGTTAAACCAAGCGTTGGGAAATGGCTTTTATGGAGCTGATAATGCAAAACTTGGGAATTAGATAGGTGAGCAGAATTGAGCCGTAAATTCTTTTGATGACACCATGCATTCCTGAATAGAAATCCAGATCTTTCCTCACAAATTTCAGGTTGTTGTTTTTTGTTTTTTTTTCCCAATGGATATCCAAATGGAATACGTTTCTACAGTATTCAGTGAATCTGAAGTCTGACTATTACTGCAAAAAATATTTCTGATATTTTCTTGGAGGAAAATATGCCAAAAGAATTAGCCTTCTACAGCAGGAAGACAGGTGTACAAGCCATGTTTAATAGCTGTCACTTTACTTTGGTCCTGAAGAGTATAATTTAGAAAGTGTTTGTAAATGATTCATTCATCTAGGGCACACTCCCTGTCATCATCATATTAATAATTTTCTCATTATCTTTAAATGATTAGGGACAATGTCTTCTCTCAGCTGCCATTTTCCCCTTCTCATTTTTACAGCAGTCAATAGCAATACCAGATCTAATCTGTCAGTCTTTGGAAAACACTCCTACTTTGATATGAAAGATCACCAGTTGGACAAAATAAATAGGAAGCTACCATGTGGTGGCTGTTGCCTGTATTTTGAAAGTGCCACATGAATCCAGGATGGATAGCTAGAAAGACACAAAATAACAAGAGACATTTCAGACACTTCAACTTTTGAAAGAACATCTTATATTACTGCACTACTGACCCTATGTATAAGAGAAATTTTAAAAGGAATATGTTACCATGTCATTTAGTAATGATAAAATTTATAAACGTCTTCATATGTGCCTAACTTCTTCCAACAGCACATTGCTCAGAAAATAGCTTACTGGAATTCCCAGAATTTCAATGAATAATGAACAATTTACTTGCTAATAATCTGGGGAGCTGTTCCTTCCCCAGACTTTCTTTGACACATTCACATATTTTTTAGTCTTTTGTAAACAGAGAAGAATTCAGTAGTAGGAATTTTACACATTCATGCAAACAATTGTTTGCAATATTATATTTAAATTTATGAGGATTTTAAGAGTTTAATAATTTTAAGAGTTCTTTAGAGCATCCACTCTTGGGCTTTCATACTCAGCTGATCTCTTCTTGTTTTGTCTAAATTTCTTAGTTTACTTATTAGTTAACACAAAACAAATTATCATAGTTTCAAAACCTCTCTTGTTATGGATACTGTAGCACCATGTTCTATCAATAAATAAATTGGAAATACTAGGTTTAATAAGATGAAGTAGACTCTAACAGTATTAATCATCTAATAACTTCTTTCACATTTATGGTACCTGGAATAGTTCAAGGTCAGTTTTGATGTGGCCTTTAGGAACTTGGTCTAGTGGAAGGTGTCCCTTCCATGGCAGGGGGTTGTAAATCTGTGATCTTCAAAACCCTTTCCGACCCAAACCCTTCATGATTCTGTGAAATAGAGCAGTGGGTTTATGACTGGATAAATGATAGAGCAATGGAGTAAAGAACTAAGAAATCTACTCACTACTGTTGAACTTCAATCATGTTACTAAAGGACAGTTACTGCAGAAGAGGCACACAAAGGTCTGTAGAATGTATTTTCAAAATAGCTGTGGCTGAGTATGTACGAATGCATATCCCATACCTCCTAAGCAAAGGCTGGGTTTTGCTCTGTGCTTTGATATCAAAATACACAGAGAATCTCAGTGAACCTCCTATACAGCAAAAGTACCAAAATTGCCTTTTTTTTTTTTTACAAGGGAGTGTTTTTCTCTTCCTCACTTTTTTCTGTATAGATGCTTCCCACAATTCACCTTCTGATGCCTGTTTTATATCCATCTTGCTCTGCTTCCCAGGACTCTCTGTAAATAACCCTGAAGGGCTACAGTCCATGGTATGAAAGAAGATTACAGAAGGCTCTGCTGAGATGTCCAGTCTTCTCAGCAGGGAAAATATCTCCTCCTCTTTCAGTCAGTCACCCTTACATCCATTAGTTACCTCTTGCCTTTCAGCAGAAAAGGCAGTTCCTGAGTAATTTCAAGAAAAGTAGAGTTTAATCTTTGCTCTGTAATAATGGAGAAAATATTTCTTGTTCAGTATTGTTTCTGGGAGAGAACACTAAGAGGAAAGCAGTCAAGCTTTGGTACAAAGTGAGATGTCTTTATGAAACTGCATTCCAAGTGGTTTGAATGGATATTTGTCTGAGGGAACCTCTCGCTTTTAATTCTGAATTTCTTCAGACAATACCTAGTTTAAATGGGGAAGAGAAGGGGAAAACAATCAGAACAGAAAGTTTCTGAGAAAAACATGGCAGCATTTGGCCCACACCTACATGTGCTTAGCACAAGTAGTCTTATTAGGGAACTACATGCATAAATTTAAAAGTTTTCTCAAAAAACTCACTGAGCTGGGGACAGTGTGAGCTTTACATTTTCAGGAAATTCTGGAGTTACTTTCATTTTGTAATAAAACAAAGCCCAAGGGAGGCACCTCTCTTATACCACTGTGAATGTGGAACTTCTTTTCCTGGCAAAATTCTATTGAAGAACTACATAAAATGCTGCAGTTCATGGTTTTGACAGACTTGGAAAGAGCTTGAAGCTCAGGAACTGAGTTAACTGCAAGTATACCAATTTTGTCTCTAGGAATGATACAATTATTTGAGGTGAAATCCAAATGAATTTGCATATTTCCTTTTGCTGTTTGCTTTCAATTTTTTTAAACTAAATTTCTATTGAAGAAAAGAGAATGTAACAGTCACATCATCACTGAAAACACTGGTGTGCAATTAACTGAGATTTTTCCAGAGACTGAAACAAATCAGGAAAGATTAATTTCATTTTACTGAAGATACTATAAGATAATTATTTTTCTTTTCCACTCTTATTTTCTGTCTTCTTTTTTTTCTAATACGCTTGTTCTACAACAAACTCTTCTCAAATGTACATTATCACAGAGAATTTGAAATTGCCAGTTTGGGGTAAATCATATAAAATAAGATTATTAAAAGAACAAAGCACTGAGACAAGTGACATGCAATTTACAGCTCTTGGATGAGAGTGTAGGTTGAGATTAGAAAACAGCACACCAGGAGAAAGTAACCAGATGAATACCACATGAAGAGGAAGAAATTAATTCAACATAAAAAGGATAAAGGAGCTTCATTGCTCTGAGTATTGATATATTTATACAATAGTTACTGTCTGTGTTTACTTTTGTGTACTCATGCAACCACATACTGATGTAAACACACATTTATGATTAGAGATGTTAGACATGCAGAACCATGCATGGAAACACAGAGCAACCGCTTGATGATTGTCAACAGCAGAAGCTGTCAACATCATGTTGGAAGAAAACCAGATTGAGGTGAGATCCAAATCAGAGGCACACAACCCAGTGAAGCTGAATGGATTGGAGCTAATGGAATCCTTTCCTCTCTATAACTTTTCAGCAAAGTTTCATCAAAAAAAAAAATTAGGGCAACTTAGATTGCATGCCAATTGTTGCAGTACCAAAAAAATGGAGATAAAAAGGTGATAAAAATGTGAGAAAACAAGAAATACTTCAAGAAACTGGACAACAAAACAAAACAAAAAAAAAAATTGTATTTGAAATGAAGTTTCAGAATGTATGTCTTTGGAAATACTATGTCTGTAAATATCTAAACTATCCACTTATCTTAAGAAATATAGTTGAATTACAGAACCCCCCTATTGCAGTAATAATAATTTCCAAAAGTAAGTATTAAATATTAATCTTAGTGTAAATACATTATGAAACATTTTGCCTTCTTTGCTGAAGGAGAGAAAAGAAACATATCCCTCCTTCACTTATTTTTGTCAGACATATGAACCTTGTTACTTTGTGGTCAGTTAAAATAAGAGATTGGCACATAAAGGAGAGCTTTCGAAATGTAACAGAAAAAATGCAAATTCATTATAAATAAAATATAACATAGGGAAGCATAAAAATCTTCACCAAGCCCAAGCAGTATACTTATTGACTATGATTTTTATTTCTTGTTCCTTGGTGTACTCATACTTTTTAAGCTTTCTGCACATTCAGTATGCAACTGGCAGGCAGTGTTGTAACAGTTGAATATCTGAATAATTGCAATGGTGCAGAAACCCATTTTGGACCAACCAAAACAACATTTAGTAAGTTTGTTCTCATTTAAGCTGTGAAAAAACTTAATAATATATACAAAGTTAGATTTGTTACCATACTTAGAATATAAACTCTATAACACTCCTAATCCTAAGTAATGCTGTGGTGGAAGATGTTGAAGCCTAAAACAGCTTGATTTTGCTGTTAGGAACACTAAAGGCTGAAAAATAATCCTGTATACCATGTAGCACAGTAAAAGGGTATTACTGCTGGATGGACTCACTTGTCAGTATTTATCCTGTTCCAGTATATTGTCATACAATAACACACCAAGGGAAAATCACTATAAGAATTTTCTGTGAGCCTTCCAGCTATGAGCATTCTTCACTAACAGGCATTCTTTCAACATTATATTTTTTATAATCTGTGAAAGAGAGTGGAAATTGTCATTTTATGCTCGTATTTAAGAAAAAAATGTTTGTGTCTCTGAGCCACAGTGCTCTGTCAAGTTAGAACTTCCATCAAAAACCTGTCAGTAGTGCAAATCTACCTTTATAGTATTAGCAGTGTAGTATGTGAGCAGAGTCCCCAGATGCACTGACTTCTCAGAAAATAGCATCTGTCTTTGAAAGCCTTCAGGGTTCCTTCTTAGCCAGAAATGGGAAACCCTGACTTGTCTTAATGTGTTTGCCTTGTGTTTGATTGGCCACTGGAGCTCCACCCACTCAGATGAATGAGCTGCCTCTTGTTTGATTTGTTGTGGCTCATTACTGATACAAATGGACCTGCTAGAAATCCTTTTCACCATCTGATCATGCAATCACATATATTTTCGTCTAATTTTACTAGAGGTTTTTTTGGGTTAGAGCTCCTAACTTATGGCACAGGATCATATTACAAATGTAAACCTGTTAATTATTTTAAAATAGTTTCTTTACTGAGTAAAGTTTTGAATTTTCTGTTCACGTCAGCATCCTTTCTCTCAGAACAAATTTTTCTGAAGAGAAAGAACATCTCAAATATACGGTGCTTTGAATAGCTCTGATTATTGTATGAAGAGACTATTTAATGTGTCTTGTGAGATTTCACCATCACTTCTGTCAAGAATTTACTTGACTAACTGTCAGCTTTGGACCTTAAACCTGCTTGTTTACAGCAGAAATCAACAGTTACAAGTCTCTTATGATCACAATTATTCTTTTGCATTAACATTTGAGTTTCAGAAGCCTTTTCCTAAAATTTCCTGAAAGCGATGGGATCATGCCATGCTCCTTATCACCTGCAATGTAGTTACACACAGAGTGAAACTTTTCCACTCTGTTTTGATTAACTGGTCATCTTGGAATAGCTGCTCTTTATATTTCATCTGGTGTGATCACAGATTCCAGGGACAGAAGGCTGAAATTTTTGGAACATGTGCCTGCATCATCAGTCCTCAGTGAGAAGTATCCAGTTTTGCTTTGCAAATAACCCCTGGATACAAGGATCTACAGGGTATGTTAGCCCTGAGATGAAGATATTATGTGTTTCAAAAGGCATCTTGTACTCATGGTATGTTTGGGACTTTGCTCTCTTTTGACCTGGATGTGTCCATCTACTCCCTCATGCACTGGCATGAGGGACAGAAAACTGGGACTAAGTTTATGTGTCAGACAGACCCCAGCACTGTCTTCTAGAAAGTCCTGTGAGATCAGCAGGATGTGCCAAGATAAGTCAGCCCTGGGATAGCTCAAGAAACCTGCCTTTGAGTCTCTGAGATCCAGATCATGTGAATGCATGGTGCAAGATCAGGAAGAGTATGAAAGCAACTTTTATGTTGTCTCTTAGAAAGTGTCATATGTGTATAAAAATTGTATTAAAGCTCAGGGAGGTAGGGAAATTTCAGAAAGATCTGGTCAGAGAGTTGATTTTGCAGTCATGGCTTTGAGAGAGCTGTCTCCCATAGAATAGTGTATTATGGTCTTGTTTGACTTGTGATTTTAAGCACTGTGTGACCTTCCTGCAGAGTGGCTGGAATTCAGATGCCTCATAGTCAGGATTCAGCCATCCTGAGCTGGCAGAAAGGTTCAACTCTGAAAGAAATGTATACAGTAATCAAAGGCATGGCTTAACTCTTTTATTCTGCCTAGCAAGTGGAAGTACTGCTGACTATGAAATGTGCACAAAAATATTTGATTTGAATTTGCATACTGTCAAAATGTTTTCACAATGATGGGGATCTGTTGCCTAATTACAGATAGGTGAGAAACATAATTAAAGAATGTGTCTAAAAGCCCTTTACAATTCCATATATCTTCCAATACGATATAAGAACATCTTGTTTATTAATGTAATAGAATAAGATGTGAATTTTCTGTTATTTTTTTTCATTCTGGTCATGAAACCAGGAAGAAAAGTAAGAGCTAAGGTACATTTTCGAACTTCAGTGTCCAAGCAATTCAAAGTTCCTTTTTAAATTCAACCACATTTGATTAGGGTTTTCCTTCATCTGTACTGTTTTTCTAAACAAGAGCTCTAGAAAAGAAAAATATATGCTACCTTTTTTTTTTTTTTGTACTTTATGAAAAACAGTTTGATTTCATTTTGTGAAGTTCTGTTCTGTTTCCCCATTAATTTTATGATTTATTTTTATCAGAGTCCAAAGAGTAGAGTAGCAAAGTTCCTTGAGAAGTAATAGTGAGACATACAAAATCCATCTTAGAGATCTTCCCCTTTCTGCATGTGTATTCAAAAGAAAATATAGAGTTCCTAGGTATAAACACTCCTGTATTGTGGGCATAAGCAGTTTTTCCTTTCATGTGTGTGCGCATTGTTTGTTCACATACAGCAAAAACTTCTCTGTTTGTCCTGTTTATAGGCACAACATTGCAGTAGAGTCCTTCATAAGGGCCTTTTATGTAATTGTGACTGTACATACCAGGTTCTGAAAGTCTTGTGAAACAGAGGTACTAATTAACTTAGTAAAAGATAGAGTTTTTAATATATTTACAAATATTTATACAATTATCAGAGTTTGCTAAGGCAATCCAACAACAGTGTGTCTTTATTTTCCATAAAGGCCATGATTGTATATTCTGAAAGGTATGTTGTTTTAAAAGTTGTGATAGGCTTTCAAAAATCTGGAATAGTTATACTTTTGAAATTCCATATATTATATTCCCTAAAGTACCTGAATGAATCCATTAACTGTAGTTGAAATTGAAGTAGTTATTCTCAGCCTTGAAAATGTAGTGTTGAAGATTGTTTTTTCAAACCCTTTTTTTTTTTTTTTTTTTTTTTTTTTTTTCTTTTTTTTTTTTTTCTTTAAAGAAGGGCCTCCCAAAATTGCTCCTGTTTGCTCATGGATATCAGATGGTCTAACAAGAAACATGTTACAGTTACAACAGTGCTTTTATTGCAACCACGGTATAATCCTTATAACATATGAAACTTATTGTAAATTAGTTTTACTTTGCAAGCCAGTGTGTCAGAAAAATTTAGGAATTAATATCTACATTCCCAAAAACAATTTTTTAGAGATCATCAGTGGTACAGCATTTCTTACAGCAATGTGTAAACTTACCATGCTACTTTTGCTTCACCTGAAATGATAAAACTTTTGCTGCTTTCCTCCTTACCTTTTGTCACCATTTGATTACTATAGTAAACTACTTTACAAGAGCACAATTAACATAAATAACCCTATTTGCATAACTATTGATGAAGATGCACAAATGCAAAATCATTAAACTGCATTCACAAAATATTCAGGGAAGGTATACTCATTAAAAAATCCCCCTCTTGTTCAGGACAAACAGAAAAACAGAAATGTGATGCACAAAAAACTGCACTCATATACAGCAACATAATATAAATATTGCAATCAGAAAGAAAAACCAGTGAAAAATCAAGTTCCTGCTGAACTATACTAAAGAATTCATATTGAAACTAATGCATACATCTGTATAAAAGTACACCACAACTCTCTCTCATCAGGCAGAATATTTTAGATTGTCACTGAGTTCTCTAAATATTTTTACAATGGTACTGCATGTTATATTATAAAATAGACTGAGATTTTATTGTTTATATTAAAAATGCTAATTTATGTTTTATATCTTATTGAATTAGTTTGAGACTATTTAAAAATATATATATAAAATACATATATCTACAGAATCAATGTGTATAAACGAGTTAGATGCTTTCATAGGTCTAGCACCTTAACCACATTACAGTATATATTTTTTATATATTTAGTAATCTCAAATCCCACCTACTACAGAATGTGAGACATGCAGTAAGTCTATTTTAATCANAGAAAAACCAGTGAAAAATCAAGTTCCTGCTGAACTATACTAAAGAATTCATGTTGAAACTAATGCATACATCTGTATAAAAGTACACCACAACTCTCTCATCAGGCATAATATTTTAGATCATCATTGAGTTCTCTAAATATTTTTACAATGGTACTGCATGTTATATTATAAAATAGACTGAGATTTTATTGTTTATATTAAAAATGCTAATTTATGTTTTATATCTTATTGAATTAGTTTGAGACTATTTAAAAAAATATATATAACAATACATATGTCTACAGAATCAATGTGTATAAACGAGTTAGATGCTTTCATAGGTCTAGCACCTTAACCACATTACAGTATATATTTTTTATATATTTAGTAATCTCAAATCCCACCTACTACAGAATGTGAGACATGCAGTAAGTCTATTTTAATCATTTTTTTTAAGAAGTATAATGATTAATGTGGATGTTTTGAACATTTTTTTGGGGGGTAGGGGGGTTTATTTGGTTGGTTGGGTTTGTTTCTTAATTGAACAAAAAAGAAAAATCAATTTATTTACAAACATTACCTGCTGTAATTATGAGAATTTTTAACTGAATGCAGAATTCATACAAATAAAACATACTATGAGTAGAACATAAATTATATGCATACCTTTTATTGGTCCTGTGAATATCTTATTTTTCAAAAAAAGGAAAATAAAGTAAATCATTTCTGTAAAAGAATTTTGACCAGATTGTGACATTTTCCTGCACTCTGTGAGAGTGCTCAAAAGAGCCATTGCTATTGAAACTGAAGTAAACAATTTTTTGCTGATCCACAGTTGATAGGAATGNGGGGGGTAGGGGGTTTTATTTGGTTGGTTAATTAATTGAACAAAATTAATTGAACAAAAAAAATTAATTGAACAACAACAAAAAATCAGTTTATTTACAGACATTCCCTTCTGTAATTATGAGAATTTTTAACTGAATGCAGAATTCATACAAATAAAACTTACTATGAGTAGAACATAAATGATATGAATACCTTTTATTGGTCCTGTGAATATCTTATTTTTTCAAAAAAAGGAAAATAAAGTAAATCATTTCTGTAAAAGAATTTTGACCAGATTGTGACATTTTCCTGCACTCTGTGAGAGTGCTCAAAAGAGCCATTGCTATTGAAACTGAAGTAAACAATTTTTTGCTGATCCACAGTTGATAGGAATGGAGTATAAGGTGTGGGAAATACATAGGTGTACATGTGGACGTATGTGGATTTTTTTTTTTTTTTTTTTTTTTTTAATGTAGAAAGTTTAGAATCTGGGAGAATGCTTGACAAAATTTGCAGTCTGACTATTTGTTTAGTGACTGCACAACCAAAGTTTTTAGAAAAATGGAGGTTGGTATTATGAAAGCACTCAGTCTATAGCAAAGGAAGAATAAGAGGAATATATTGATAGATGCCATGAAAATATTTTACATGTGCAACGTGACTCCTTAATGTACATCAAATACTGACTAATGATAATATGAAATTTATATATTGAATTGAGCTGGTGCATTAACACTTGTAACAAACTTCAGAATTTAATTTCCAATATGAATTCAGCAGTCTATATTGATCCAGTAATATTTCAAAATTTTAATATGATATATTTTCAGGGAAAAGCAAGAAAAAAATAGTCACAAAAACGATATTATACTCTCTAAGTGCTCCCACCATGAATGGGAAATATATGTTTTGTTATGTAGCTTTGAATAAGCTTTTATTATGGACTCAGTTTCTGTCACATCAAGCCAGTTACTGCTCTAAATTTTCAAATTCAGCTATCAAAAGCAAGATCTCCAGCTAACCATATGCTTATGGAAGGTGCAAAAGTTATACCTGAAATATGATTTCATAGTCTGCATTAGATATCTATAAAAGTATTTTTCCCAAAACATTTTCTACTTTTAATTAAAGCATTAGTTTTTGAATTAGAAGCACTAAAAATTATCGTTATTCTGTCATAATTTCAAAAATTTCTTGTACTAAGACTGGATAGCAGGGAATATTAAAATGTTTCATTTGTGGTTTTCTGCATTTAACCTTTATTCCATAATACAGTGTGTCATCAAGATGTCCACAGATGTTGATATCACACATGGCTAATTCAGAACTCACTTAAATGCAATCAGTGAACATTAATTACTATAATTTGAAAAACATTTGGATAAAAAAAAATATAGACTAACTTAAAAAAAAAAAACAAAGAATATCAAGATAAAAAGTGTGTGCAATCAGTACGTATAATTTTCTTATTAATTGTGCCATTGGGGGCAGTTGTACCTTTTTGGGCAGATCTGTTCACCGAGATCATATTTAGATGTTGCATGGAGGCAGTTGGCCAGTTGTCCTTATGGCAGCATATATGTCTGAAACTGCAGATCCCCCAAAAAACAGGGGAAGAAATTTGGGAAAAAAGATGTCAAATAGAAACAATATTTATGTAAATCTGGGGATACAGTGATCTGAGTGTGATTATCACTGAAAAGCATAGCATTATTATAGTTATAGCTTTACATTTAAGTGTTTCTTGACAAAATTTGGCAAATCCCTTTTTTCAGTGTTGTGCCCATAATAATTAAGTGTTTTTCCACACAACAAATATATTTATGAAGTTTTGATGGTCCAAAACATAAATGCAGTATTTTGCTTGTATTACTAAACTATAAAACAAAAAGCTAGAGTTATGTCTTATACTATTGCTCTTTCTAAAAAAAGATTCCTCAGTTTATGTATTACATCAGTATCCTCATCAAGGCTCAGTATGCTAGTGATAGTTTCTATTTAAAGAAACACCTTCAAATACAGCATTTTTATTCTCAAAAAAAATATTTTTTGGAATCCAGAATCATGCAATGGTTTGGTTTGGAATGCCCTTCTATTATATACCATCTAGTCTGATGCATCACATGTCTCAAAGGAATTTTGAAGAGGGGTATTAGAACTACCTCCTCAAAAGCCACTTGATTTATACTAGGAAAATTATTAATTGCTTCCAAAGACAATTTTCCCTGGAGCTACATTTCTGTTTTTATTAGGTGGGAAGGCCAGATGAAAGACCAGAAAAGGCTGCAATGACAATCATTTACAGTGCTCTGCACGAAGAAACTCACGCACCCCACAGCTGGCTGCAGCCTGTTTTCATGGACAGGCAGTCTCCTGGGGTGTGTCCACATCTAGATGTTCGGGATCGTTAAGGGGAGTTAACTACAGGCATAAAACTGAGGCTCAGAAAATGTTCTAAAACAGGTGTTCCTGTATAGCTATGGGGAATCAGAGGTATAGTTTGGTGGGTTTTTTATGGCTGTGGCTATTCACAAGGAAACCAAGGTTAGTGGGGGACAACATGAAAATTCAGTATTAAGTACGAATTTGTATGCATTCACAAATTAATATGTATTACTATTAAAATGTGTGGGAGGAAAAGTCACTACTTTCTTGAACATCACAGGATTTAAACAAGTACATATGTTTAACCATGCAGGAAAGTACTTTACTAAACATACTTTCTGTCAGAATTACTTCGGGATGAAAGATCATGCATAAGACCAATACATTTCCCATGGCTTGATGTCCTTTTAAAATGTCCATCAAAATTATTCACATTGGAATATTAGTACTACAGGCTCAGCTCTTGTATACTTTTTAACTAGAAACATATATTAAGAACAGAATATTAATGTAAATGTAACACACTGTGAATACTGTTTTTGTTGTATTTTCAATGGTGTGATTATGTCTATCCTTTTCCTATAGCAACTTGTCCTTTCACAATGATTTAGAAGACTGAATTTATTTCCTTAGGAACAGAATGTTTTCTCAAAGGACAATATTTACATCTCCAGAGAAGAATCAGAAAAGGCCACTGAGATGGTACAGTCCAAGATGAAATAAGAGGAAAAAAGCTACTGCTTTATCTTCAGCATAGACAGCTTGGAACTTCCATTTCTTTGCTACTTTTCCAGTGCAAATCAGGTGACTTGAGAACTGAGTAAATCACTTTGACTTGATAATTCAAAATTTGGGAAATTAATTCTGTTTTTCTGCAGAGCTCAATGGTTAAATATAAAAATTGAAAACTTCCTTCACAGTCTGAGCCTAACCTGAGCCTAACTGGCAGCCACTATATACCCAAGAGCTTGATAAGAAATTGTGATAAACTTTAGGAGCTTTTTCTTATTCATGAAAACAGGATCTCCCTCAAAAAACAGCTAATCGACTAAGTAGGAAATAAATTTTCTAATACCTATGTAATAGTTGCTTCAAGGAGGAGGAAAACTTCAATCCCAAGTATCATAATGTCTTTTTAAATTATTGCTCCTAAACCCAATAACAAACACAAGTGAATTTGTACTCTTCATTTTATTTTCCAATAAGCTTATATCTATTTCTGTGGGCCACCTACAATATTGCCAAATTTATCATGAAAAAAATAATAGCATGATGAGTTCCTGCATCAACACATGTATAAAGTGTTCTGAGTTATGCAATTAATGTTTATAGGCTGGGTAGAAATAACATTTCCCACGAAAGTGCTTTTATTCATATGATTCATTCATTTAATCCTGAAAGAAAAAGCAAGTATGTCCACATCTGAGCAGTCTGGGGTCAAGTTATTTTAAGCCACATGTGTGGAATAGAATAACCCCAAATATATAAGAAAATTATTTTTCTTTTCTCATTTTTGAGAGAGTTTTGTTAACATAACAAATGTGTAAAAGCACATATTAATTTTTTTTTCACAAGTATGGATTATTTTTTCACTTCCAAGAGCTATAATGCTAAAAGACCTATTCAAAGAATTTCAGGAAAATGATGAGTCATTTTTTTAGATTAATGTTTTCAAAACTTCATACATAAGTTTCTGTTTATGCTCTTTACATTTTCAGAATAAAGACAACCCTCTACAGTCTAAGATCCTAAACAGATTTTACCAACTATTTAAGAAAAATAAAACTTGCAGGAGCATGTTTTCAATGCATTGTGGCCTTTATGTAAGGGATGATTCATCAAAAAAAATTCAATTCCTGACAATACAAACACATCCTGTAGGAAAGCCAAAATAGATTTAATGTAAATATTGTCAGCCAGATCCAGGGTAACATTAATACTGATGAAAAATCCATCTCTCTCAAATACCTGTACCACAGCCAGTTGGAGCTCTCTAAATAGATCTATAAGTTTGTGCTCATCTTCTGCAGTTTCCAGGTCTAAACACTGCAATCATTTAAATAGTTTCCAGTCACTGATTTCTTGGACACTAGAATTGTCAGGACACTGAAAATAGTTTTCTATGAACTGTTGCACAAGTAAGAAGAGAAGTTATCTGGTTAACTGCTCTTTGCAATGAATTGTGTCTTATGAGACCTACCCTTCATCCCATGGTGGAAAGCTGTGATTTCACAGATGAGAGAAACCTGGGTATTGTGTCCTCTTTCTCATGAAATGGATGAGGAATTTCAAGGAAAGTACATGTTAAGTGGGTGCTGCTAACCAAAAAAGATTTGATCATTGCCATCCAGCCATGGAAGATGTATGCTGACAACATACTACAAAGACCATGAAAAAGGGTAAAAATCATCAATTGTAGGGCTCTTCAAATGCAAGTGAGGTAAGCTAAATGGATAAAACCAGAAACTGTGGCTGTGACAGGGCAGTGACTCTCACTGTATCAAATCTCACTGAAGAAATTACTTCAAGCTTTGTTGACTTCCTGGAAACCCCCCTTTTGTACTAAGCAAGATGCTACCAAAACTTCTGAGGTTTGGGGCTTTTTTCTCCTTAGATCTTCTAATATAATGATTCAAGTTAAATCCAGTAATTCACTCACTGACACCCTTACAGAATATTTTAGATAAACACTTCATGTCTATTTTTCTGTGTGTCTGATTTTTAGGAGTAAGAATGGGTGCAAACACAAAATTCAGTATTGGTGTGTCCCAGATACAAATGTTTTCAGATAGGACAGTGCAGATAAGAAAGCAAAAGAAAGGAGTTCCATTAAGTAACATAGTTCATGTTTCCTCTCCGTAATGTTGTTTATAGTGGGAGGAAAAGAAATCAAAGGAGTTTATTATTGCTTGAGAGACGAGATGAAGAATACAAATGATAAGAAAATTTTTATAGTGTTTGATGTTATTAAATTCAAGATTATAAGTAAAAAATAATACTATAGTTGTATTACAGTAATGCCTAAAGGCACAAATTGTGAGACCAAGGCCTTACTGTGCTCATTACATGTATATGAGTAAATAGTCCCCAAGTCCAAAAGCTTGCAGTATAAATAGCTGAAGTCAGAACAGAGAAGAGAAATTATTTTTCTGTGATAAGATAACAGAACAGTAGCAAAATTAAGAGGAAAATGCAGTTCTGCTGAATTCTAGTTAAAACTATTTATAGCCATCACTTCACTCTAAAGTATTGTAATTAATAGATTCGAGTAATGATGTTGCTTTGGGACACAGATTTTCTTTTAAGTGTACTAGAAATTCACTGCAGCTGCACAAAACAGCAATCACAATAAGCAAAATGAGCCTTTATTTTAAAATCAGACGATCATCAAGCATTTGAAGCAACAAAAAGGTTAAAAATTAATTGCTTTTATTGCTAAATCTTTTAGCATTATTCTCCTTGCAAGTGACAGCATAAAATAATTTGTATCATTGAGAAGGTCTCTTGCTTATAGTAAATGTATTGTGTAAAATACCTCCAGTTTAATACAGATCAGGTGCATATCATAAAATAAATATCTTGTTCAGTATGGACCTTTATGTGCCAAATATATTCACTGACTATATGAAAATCCATTACTATAATTAAGATGAGGGAGGGGTTATGTATATTCTTTAACATGGAAGATGTTTATGATGTGAAATGTTTGTGATTGTGAAATACCAGCTTGGTAGGATCTGTTGAAAATAATTACAAAACACCAACACATTACTTATAGTAGAGTGACAGCTATGCTGAAAATTTAGCATAACAAAAGCTTAATCTACAAACGAAATTATTTCATTTTTTTTCTAAAAGCCTAACATATATACAAAATATTTCAATGCCAATTTTATACACAGATTTTGCACTGTCTTGTTTACTATGCTTGTGCCAAAAGAGTTCCTTGAATCCTTATTGGAAGACTTAAACAACTTTCCAGAAAGCTTTGGCTTTCTCAGCTTCTTATATAAGGAGAAAACATGGAAGGTAGTGTTATTAGTATATAAATGCTTCCTAAAGAAAAGAAAAGCAGCGTGGTAGATGTGGGTTAAATCAATACACCAAGTTATGACCTTGTTTCTGACACTTGTGGCCATCATTGAGAAATGTCATTTTGAGTGTCTCTGTGCAAAACTGATGAGCACATTTCCTGAGCAAATTACTTCCCTTGTCACAGAAGTGATGCACATAGGTCTGTGCATTTGTAAACACCCTGTTGGAGCCCCTAAGATGAAAATAAGTTTAAAATAAATATTAGGGTGCTTGTGTTCTCAACCACAGTAACACCCCAGAGATTCACTTGTATTAATTTTCCAGTATGCTGGATTTTGGCAAGGCTAAAAGTTTGTCTTTTTCTATACTCTCTTCACATCTAATTTCTAACCCTCTGGAAAGTTTTTCCTACTTCAACAGGACTACTAATTGCAAGCATCATTTGATGCAAATCTGGAAATGCTCTGGAAAGAATATCCAGTTCAAGTGCTAAGCCAGGCGATCTCGTCTTTCACTTGGTTTGAGATTGAAGTTTTGCCTTTTAGCTGCACTTTCAAATGCTACTGTCTTTGGATGATTACTGGAACCATCTGAACAACACAGTGCAACACTCTTAACTCTAAAGTACTCTTAAGTACTTTACCAGGCAAAAAAGCAACCCACAGAAAAAAAAAAAAAATAGTGTTTTGTAAATCAAGTTCAAAGATATGCTTCAGATGGCAGGCTGAAAAGAAGCCAGCTTGGAAATTGTCATTTGGATAGCTTATCTTGGAAGTATGCTTGTAATATTTGCCTGGTTTTGGTGGGAGCCAGCCTTGCTGTCAAATTCTGTAGAATCACTGTATGAAATCAAAATGAGAACTTTATTTTCTTAAGTAATATATTCAGCTTTATACTTTTGGCAGTGTTTTTATAATGACAAAATAAGGATCTTCTGGCAGTGGAACTATGATATTAAGTGCTTTTAAACGTCATCCTTTAATTTCACTAAGTAACTACAACCTCAGAGATTTTCACTGAAGAAGTAATCAGAGGTAGTCTCTGATGAAGAGCAAATAAACATCCTCATTTATTGCATGAGTAATGAGGCGTATGATATTCCTAGAAGTTTTCCAGTTAGGATTGCTAGAAAGATGAACCATACAACTGTAAAAAAGGTGTTTTGAAGAAATGAAACTCAATCGAACAACATCTTGCCAGGCAAAGCCATATCAGTTCTGCTTTTATCACAACAGTGTAGAAATTAGTAAACAGAACAACCAAATGAAATCATCCTAGTCTGGATTGTATCATAAGGGTCAAGCAGTTCAGTGAAAAGACAATTTTGTCTGGGTCAGTTGTTGGGGGAAGCAGTTAAGTGAAGAGGTCAATGTAACATGAAAGAGTGGAATATTAAAAATATTAAAAATATTGAAAGGAATTGAAATTATATCTCTGACAGGATGGTATCAATATTACAAAATCCATTTCAGAAAAAAAAAGGAAAAAGATCTTTTTTAATGAGAAATTACACTGTAATTTCAAAATTATTTTTAAATGCATCTATATCTTTGCATCTTAAAAATAATAGAAAATTCAAAGTAAATAAAATTAGCCCTTAACCTATATGAACTGACTCTAATTACAATGACCGTGTCTTTCTCCACTGAATATTTCTCAGGATTTTTTAAAATTATATTTTTCTACTTGTTTAACTGAAAGATTGTGCAGGATCAGAGAAAAATTGGTAAGGAAAAAGTGGTTATTAATTATAGGTTAGGAATACTGTAATTATAATATGACAGCCTTGCATGAAAGGTCTGTATAGACACATTATGTTGACCTCTAGAGTGTTAGATTGTGTCTTTGAAATGACAGTAAATAGAATTAAGGGCAGCTTTTAATGTTTAAAGATACTCCAGTCTGGTTTTGACTCTGTTCTGACTGCTGTCTGCATACATCACTGTACGGTAAGAGTTCAAAGAGGAACTGGCAGGAACCCAACACTGAATTGGTGCTGTGGAAGAAGAGGAGCAGATCCATGCTGTGCATCCCAGCTTTGTTCCTCAGTGTTGTTGTATCACAAAAGGTTTACCTAAGCTAGGTTAGGGGGCTTTAACTATCGTGTATACTCACTATGTTCTGTATCTGAATGGTCTGGACCTGGAAAAACTTGTCACATCTCCTTCCTCATTTGCTGAATTTGATGGAAATCCTGCAAAACTCAAAAAATACAAGAAGGGGTTGATGATATCCATAGCTTTTCTCTCATAGTCACTCCATCACAGAAGAGCACTAGGTTGGTCAGGCAGAATTAGTCTTTGTGAAACCATGCAGGTCTTGAATCACCTTCCTCTTCTCCACGTGATTTAGCTTCCAGGAAGATCTGCTCCATGATCATCCCAAGCACAGAGGTGGGGTTGACAGGTCGTAGTCATCTGACTGCTCTGACTTTTCAAACAGCATGGAGAGCTGCTTGGTAAGTATATCAGTTAATTCCCTCCTGACTCTGGGATTCACATATCAGGTCCAATAGATTTGTGTATATTCAGTTTCCTCAGGGGGTCACAAACCTGATCTTCTCTCACATCAGGAGGGTATTTGCTCTTCCAGTCTCTGGTTTGTGTCCTTCTACTCAGGAGGTGTGGGAAGACAGGTTGCCAGTGAAGACTAAGGCAAAACACTCGTTGAGTACCTCTGCCTTCTCATCCATTATTGCCAGTTTGCCAGCCTTGTTTGTCATGGAAGGTAGGATCTTCTGGGCCTTCCTTTTCTGGCGTCCTGTAGAAGCCCTTTAGTATTCTCTGCTTTCCTTGAAAAGTTCAGCTCCATTTGGACCTTGGCCTTCCTGTCCTCATCGCTATACAACTGGTAAAAGTCCCTACAGTCTTCCCAGGATACCTGTGTCTGCTTCCACTGCCTGTACCTTTCCTTCTTGTGCTTTAATCTGACCAGCAAGTCTCCATTCGGTCATGCTGGTCACTTGCTTTCTCTTGGTGTTTTTTCATCTTGCAGTTGCTAGTGTTTGTGCTCCTGAAGATTTTTTCTCCCTTGCCCCTGAGAGCAGATTCCCTAGTAGTCCTATTGACTAACTTCTTGAGGAGCTGGAAGTCTGTTTTCCTAAAATCTAGGGTCATGATTTTTTTTTTTCCATGACCCATATCCTTCAGGACTGAACTCCACAAATGCATGATCTGCAGCCCAGCCCCATCCAGTTTAAAATCCTTACAGAAAGCTGTTTTTCCAGAGTATTTCCACAAGAAAAAAAGTGAAATGGAAATATTCTAGCATGACTAATGCAGTCTTTCATACAAAGAAAGTGTTTAAGTGTTGTAGTTCACTGTTTACACAACAGGGGGGCTACTTGTTACAGACCTATGTTAGCTGACAGAAATCTATAGTGAAAAACAGGAGACTATAAATTTAAGTGTAACTTGGATAGTTGTATATATTTTGTAGAAAAGTTAATTTTTGTGTCTGATCTTACAAGATGAATACAACATAAATTGTATCAGTCATCTTCATCAGAGTGAATCCAACTTGATAGTCCTGTCCTTTGTCCTGGAACTTTTAAATCCAATATTATTTGCGTGTTCCAAGAAAATTCTGTTGGAAATCTTTACTTTTCTTCAGGTAGACAGTCTAGTGAAACTTGGGTAATGATCAAATACTTGCTTTCTTATTTATAAATGGATCATATACTTGGTAAATAGATCACATCTTGGCAAGCTGAAGAATGGAGATGCTTCTGTACATTGTGCCTGTGGCAAAAATAATCCATCTACTTGGCTTTTTCACAAAGGCTTATGTTGTAGTCTTCATAAATAATAATAAATAAATATCGCATACTCCCAAAGATGGAAATGCTTTCTGTAATGCTCTTTTACTTATTTGTTAGTCTTGTATATCCTTATGCATGCACGAAGCATAGTAAGGAGCATGTAGATTTATAGGTTTTCTGAACAGAGAGAGTTTGTGCCAGAAGCTAGCGACTGTAGCACACTTCTATTTCATTACCATTGTAAAGGATAGTTGCATACATTTTAATGACTCAGGCTGTCTAGAAATAACAATTACACCATGCATGCTGGTCTGTGGTTTTCTCATTGCCTCATCAATTTTCTTTTCTCAGCATGTTTTTACAGGGGATCTGCCTCCAATGTTTTTAATTCGTTTATCCACTATTACTTTTTCCTGTTTTATCTCTTCAATGTCTCACAAGTTATTTGGTGATATCAGCAAACATTTTCCAAAGACTGGCCCAAGAGGGATCAAGAAACTGATGCTAAGAATAGTAAGATCAATCATATCCTTATATGGATGGATGATCTGATAAAACTTCAGAAAAGCTTAAAAGATAAAGGAACTTGAAAAGGCTGTAAGTTAAACCTTTTGCATTAAGGTGGATTAATTGTTCCTTATTTGTCATTCTTCCAATGACCTGATATCCTTTCACTTTCATCAGATGAAAGAATAACCTGCCAAACAGTCAGTGAGAGTACAAAGCTTGTTGTTGCCTTTTGCAGGCTGAGTAGCTTCTATAGCTGAGTTTGTGCATATCTTTTCTACATTTTTTATCATAGATGAAGTGAATCATCATAAATACGTATTTAAATGGAAATATGGGTGCACTTGCCATGTGTTTATGTGACTCAACTATTGAAGCTTAAAGGACTATGTGAGACCTTACTTCACTACTGCACAACTTAATTATAAAATCAACATTGGCATCTACACTTGCATTTGAGCCCTGCTTTTCCACAAGCTCACAAAGCAAGAATTGTTTTAATAAGACATCAGAACATTTTCAAAGTCACAAAACATAACTGAGTTTGATGTGTTAAGACCCATCATGCCAAATGTTTTCTGTCTGAATGTCTGTGCTGTCAGGGTTTTGTATGTGAAAATCTACCTCCAAACCCATTCTGTGATAACTGAAATAAGAAATAGATAAGAATGTATTATGGAAATCATGATAATATTGACAGAGATAATACTGGCATTAATATACAGTAATACCAGATTAGCTGTACTTTTATTGAACTAGTAATACATTTCAGCCATATATATTACAAGCATATTTATTATACATAATTAAATACATTTTTGTGTATTATCATTGCATTATTATTATTCATACACATATGTGGACAATATATAGACATATATTAAATGTGTATACAAATATGTATATATACATATAGATGCATATAGATGCATGCAGGCACAAGGGTACAAAAGATGCACAAAACTAGACTGAAAAAACTACTGGGTTTCACTGTGAGTTTTTTGCAATTTTATTAAACCTCAACTTGGCTTCCAGTAAATGTGCTGCTTAACAAAACACAAGCAGTATTTCCAGTCCCACTGAAGGATATCAAAGGATCATACCAAGTTAAGAGTAGAGTGTGTTACCTATTTTCTGTACATGAAATACATGGAAATGCGATGGTCTCTAGTACAGTAATTTTAGTCTCTCAATATCTTTGAGACATGTGGCAGTACGCGTTATAAAAGTATTTTCCCGTAAAAAAAGCAAACTCCTCTAAACCCAATGAAGAGGAACAAATATTTCAAGAGCAGATACTTTGAGCATTAATGTTTCCAACGACACTGGAAACTGCTATACGTGACTGTAATGTTAGTGAACTCCCCCAAATCTGAATTTCTTTCATGGAATTACTAATGATGTGTACTTCACACACATTTAAAGGGAATGTATCTTTCTCATTGCTTGGTCATATAGTGAGTTTGTTGAACATTTGAAAGAAAGAAACATGGCCTTGCAAAAGTGAAAGAAATGTCTATACTCTCACAACCCAAAATGTACTCAGTGCCCTCTCAGTAGGGTGCAATATTTCCTAGTGAAAAAAGGTCACTTAAAGACTAAAGAACAGTGATTTCAGTCATACTAAAAACCAAAATATATTTATGATTTTCTTTCCTTTTTCTTCTGCTTTTGTCCTGCTTCTTTTACTTTCTTTATATTCCCTTGAATTTGCATAAGATATATATAATTTTCACTTGCAATGTCTATAACTGATATAAACTGATATATGTTCCAATTGCAAAATGTTTTCACAGTGAGATTATTTCTGGTGGTCTTTTCCCTGTACTACTTTTTCCTTTAAAGTGTATGTTATTAGTTTATCTTAAAAGCCTGTGTGATAATGTGCAGTCAGAGCAGAGATATAAAAGGGAGAGGATGATATCTGAAAATTACCTTTATTTGTAACCATTAGGAAGAATACATTTCCCATTTCAATTTGTATTTCCAGATTATATCCTTTGTGCTGTAAAAACTAGGGATGGAAAAAGCATGTTTAGAGTCATCTAGTCTATCTCTCTGCCATTGTAATTACTCCCTGTTGTAAAACTGAACTGGCTCAACTAATGCAAGTTGGCCAGAATAATGGAAATCTCATTACTTCTCATTGAGAGACAATTCCCAGATTTTAATAGTCCTCACTGTTGGAAAGCACTGTCTTGGTTCTGAATTTTCTTTTTTCATAATTTTCTCCTATTCACTCCCTAACGTGTTTGCCAACCTGTAGAAAGCTGAACATCCTGCTTCATTGAAATTCTTCAGTGAACATTTTCAGGCTTCTCTGATGTCCTCTCATAAAAGCTGCTTGTCTAAACCACACACTTTTGATTATTTTTATTTCAATGTCTTCCTTGGATACAACAATATGTTTGAGAAATTTGTTACACTTAATGAGGGTTCCAACTATAATAAGACAAAAAATACTCTTTTTCCTGCTATGTGGAAACAGGTAAGGTGACCCAAACACACAGTGATGAATGGCCACACATGACTTGATATAACTGCTTTTCCAGCAGCAATAAGAAGTCAGTCATCTTTACTATTATATATGTTGATATCTAAAACTCTCTTGGTATTTGATGCTTTTTGGTTTCTTCTGCTGAAGTTTTCCTTGGATAAGTTGGAAGGAATAGTAAATTCGTATTCGTTCTGGTCTTCAAATTTCTGAAAAGATTTTATTTTCTGTTTCAAATCCTTTCTTCCTCTTTGTGCTGTTTCTCTGTCCTTATCGCAACATTTCCCAGTTTATCTGACAGTTTCATTAATGCGTTTTCTTTTCTCCCTTGCAGAATGTAAATGAATCTGTCAAAACTAAATTTAACATGAATACTGGAAATATACTGCATTTCAGCTTCTCATAACAGTGAATTACCATTTATCATTAGCCCCTGTCAAGAGACCTTCAAGTCACTGCTCTGTTCAGTTCCACAAGCTGATTTGTTTTAAGCTAATTCTGAAGTATGTCTGCAAAACAGAGGCAACTTGTGCTTGTATTGTGACACTAGTGATGGTGTGAGCAGAAAAATAATTATTAATAAAATGAAATGCACTTATGTATTCACTGTGCAAGCCACCTGTTGATACTGAGGATGCCCCTGGTCTTTCCCTTTCAGACCATAATGCTGTGTGGTCTTTCATTGCAGGAATTTGTCACAGACAATGGAAATAATCTTGTGGTAAGTTAAAGTAGATGCTCTGTGAGTCCTCTCAAACTGCCTGTTGCATAGTTATATGCAACATCAAAGAAAATAACTCAGCATTTCAGGTATTGCTCCACACACCTTTGGGTCAGCATACAGTGACATATTTTGATACCAATATTGTCATTGATTTTATGGAAATCATGCAATTACATGTGGAAATAAGTCACTCAACCTAAGAAAGCAAGGGTGGTACTCCAGGCAAGTGAAGCAAATAACACATTTTTAACTCGTTTCTACATGTCATTTTCTGGTAAAAGGAATCATAGAGACAGCTCTCTAGACAGCTCTCAATTTAAGTGAATGTGATGATTCTGATATTTCATAATACTGATAACTTAAAGATCTTCATACCAATAACATCACTTCCATAGAAAAACAAATTTCGTTTGATATTCTTCTGTATTCATGGCTTATGTAACTATAAAATCAACTGTAATGGATTTTTAAAATGAAATCAATGGCCCAGAGACAATTACATCAATGCAGGTGGTGTAAAAGCCACATATTTCATATATGCAATCTGTTTCTAAACAGCTCCTGAGATGCACAATATCGTGTGAATTACTCAGTGCTCCTGAGCTGAATCATCAAGTGAAATACAAGAGCTTTGAAGAGGTCTTTTTTGAAAACCAATATTCTTCCTGAGAAAAGCAAATTTAGAGCTTAATTGAGAATGCATGCCTCCTCTTCTGCTTACTTAAAAGGTTTTCTGGCCTGAAATGATAAATGTTTCTGAGTCAGCACCTCTGGATATAGTTAGTGTATGGGGACAAGAGAAGACAGCTTGCCAGGCAGAGGCAGTGTGCTTTTAGGACAGAGGAACAATCCTGCAGTATTGAACAAAAATTGCAGAGCAAGTCCCATGACATCAGGATCACCCCCAGCCCCAGGGCTGCCCATGGCTTGTTCTCACACAGAAACTCTCTTGGAGGGTCTCTGATTCCACGCCTGCACCACCTCAGAGCTGGCCTGTGGCAAAGACACAGATCCCTGAGGGAAACGAGTGTCAGGGCATTCAATCTGTTCAATTGCCTTTTTTTTTTCCTTTTTCCCCTGCTTGTTTTGTTGTTTAGGGTTTTTTAAAGGAACTGCTGTGCTTTGTGTGTGCAAAAGCCTCTTATAACAACAGCAACAAAAAAGTCCTGATATGTCAGTATCACAGAGGCACTACTGATTGCAGAGCTCATCTTCTTCCTAACACATAATGTTAATGGAAAAGAATCTTACAAGTGGTGCTTGAATGACAGCTCAGAAGAATCAAGCCTTCTGTGTATCCACTGAGGAGGGACAGTATTACAAAACCTCTTTAAACAAAAGAGACCACTGTATCAGTCCCAAAATTAATGCACTGTATTTTGGGCTTGTTGGAGTCCAGGATATCCCTCTGGCAGCTCAGGAGGGTTTGGAGACTG
>VXBR01007309.1:499977-538747 GCA_013400215.1 Cisticola juncidis
CACAGGGCAGAGAAAGAACTAAGTTAAGGTACCCTGCCAGGGAGGCCTGGCAGAGCAAAGAAAGAACTGAGATAATGAAAAATAAACAACCTTGGAAACACGGACTGGCGGACTCAGCTTATCGTCTCTGCCTTCGGTGTGAAACACTTGGGGCAAGAGAGAAGACACAAAACCTTATTACCTCAGGGAACAGCAACCCCGAGGAGAATCTCAGGGAACAGCAACCCTGAGAGGGCTCAGAGCAATTCAGAGATGTGCCAGTACAACATATCATTGCTCCACTGGGAGGACAAATAGAAATTTTTGTTCATGTAGGAGTTGTGGAATTTTTTTAACATCTTGCCAAAAACATCTGGCTCAAGTGAGCAGGTCCCTGAGGCACACACTGAGTTTGATATCTTACTACCTATTCCAAAATCTAAGTACCGTTGCCATTAATATCTTTTAATTCAGAAGCAAATATGTCGCAGTTCTGTTTTTTCTGTATGACTAAAAAAAAGGAAAATCAATCATATGTTTATAAATAACATATTGAAACCTACTTTTTTTCATAAACTGCCCTTGAAAATGTAGATAAAAAGAAGCAAGGAATGCTTGGAAGCAATGGCAGAAATTATCATGGGAGTTCAGGCCAGGAACATAGATAATTTTCATTCTTACAATCTGTCACACAATACACATCATCTACTAATTCAGACATTAAAACTTTGACTATGGGATAAAAGGTTCGATTGCTGGAATTTTTAAGCATCGCTGTATTAAGGCAATGATATTAATAGTGTATATGAAAGCATGGTACAGTGCTTTTTGGAGGGACAAACCCATGCTTCTTGCTTCTGGTACCTCCCCGTGGTACACTCAAGAAGGTTCAACTGTGGCAGAGAAGTGTCAGGAGTAGATGATGCCTGTAAAACTAGAGAAAAAAAGTCATAATTTGGATAGTGGCTTGATGGAAATCATACAGGAGGGGTTTTCAGCTCTGTTCATGAGTGTGAGAGAGATTGTGATGAGCTTGTGAGAAAAATATAAAAGATGTGAAAGAAAAAAGAGTACAATGATCAAGTGCTGAGCAGGTGTCAATTTACAGAAAAGTCTTCAGCTTTCATGTGTATTTCTGAATTTTCAGCTGGTCTCATTCATACAGAGAGAAATCCTGCTTGGAATGAGCAGCAGAAATGAACATGAGATGACTGGCTATAACTGAAGAGTTTTGTAAAGCTTTTTCTTATAATTCACAGCAAAGTACTTCTGCACCAGTCTGAAAATACTGTGAAGGGCTTTTAAAATCAAAGTACACACTCAACTCTGTAGAAAGAAAAACAAAAAAATTCAGACAAGGGACACTTAACTGTCCTTTAAATTGTGTGAGCTTCTTTTCTAGAGTCTTGGAACATTAAAACCAAATGCGAATAAAATTTGAAGTGCATAACTTAATCCTTGTTATATTCAACTGTGGAAATACAGTATGTTTAATGAACCAGGGAAATCCTATAATGGGTATATGCAAAAAGGTATTATTATAGTTTTATTTTTCTTCAGTATACAAGGAAGGGTGGAAAATGGGAAATATAAAAACACAGACAACTTTATAATGCATGTGCAGGTGAGAGAGCAATGAAAAATCTTGCTGTAAAATTCTAAAGAAGAGAAAAGTAAAAGTGCAGTGGACCAAGAGATTAAGAAAACCAGAACAGTCTCAGGACTGCAGCTCCTCTAACACAAATTCTTGTATCACAGCATACTTAATGTTTTTGATTTGTTAATATTTTCAGTGTAAAATTCTTTCAGAGACAAACTTTCTTGTCCGAATTTTATTCTTCTGTATGTTCTAGGGTTGTAGAAGTGTGCATATGTTTGAAAGTTAATATGTTTTTTTGTGTTGATCTATCAGCTTTGTGGGGGGCAGGTTGTGCTAGTTTTTTTTGTTCTCATCTGTAAGGCAGAGATTTATTAAAAATTAGAAGAAATAACCCATTGCTATCCCTCTTACTGAGTGTTTTCGTAAATCTTTTTTGCTTAATGATAGGCTATTGCCAAACTTGTATGCATAGATGTATCATCCCAAATGGGGTCATAGGATAACTCAAGTCAGAAGAGACCTCACCTCATTATTATCTTCAGAAGCAATTTTCTATAATGCTGATTCAAGCAAGATAAAGAACACAGGAGTTGAAGGGCTTAGTTATGTTTCTTTTGTGCAACACTAATTCATATTATCTGAAGTAGTTAATTTATCACAATGTATCAATTTTTTGAGACTATAGAATAACTTGATCACTTTTTTCTTTCTTTTTTCCTTTCTTTTTTTTTAATTTTTTTTTTTTTTTTGGCTTACCAATGGGCAGATTTTTAGAGCTATATTTCTTCTATTTCTTCACTTTCTTTGCTTATTACAATACAGGTCCCAAAGTGACATTCTGAAGTTTCATGAGTTTTCTGATTCTTGATTCATACAGTGAGCCTGGAAGCCCTTTAAGAGATTTAATAATTAATTCAATTTTGGACTGTTATATACGTTGCAAACAGTAGAAGTATCACTTCCACTCAAACATGTTAGGTAAAGATTCATTTCTAATTACTGTGCTCATTATTTTAATCTTTAATTGCATATTCATTAATTAAGCATTTCAACCATATGTAACGATAGCTCAAAACATGGACCATTAACTACTGTAACAGTGCATTACATTTTGCTTATTATGAAAATGATTCCCGAGGTCAGAAGTGGTTACCTATTTCAAAGTACATAGGAAGTATGCTGTTCAACTGTGCACAAAATTGGAACAGTTCTGAATTGTGGTTTCTAACAATTTGTTCTGAGTTGCTCAGAGACATATTAAACAAAAGAAACTAATTTAGTATTTGTTAGTAGGGTGGCCACTCATAAGACTGAGGTAACTTAAGATCAATAACTGTTCCTGATATTCTAAATTATAATAATGACGCTTCTTCACACAGGTTGTCTGCCTCCTGCTTATCTCTGGCAAAAAATTTCTTTATTCATTAGCTGAATATAAAAGATTAAGAATTAGATGTCTCTTTCTAACTCTGTGCATGAAATTGTCCATCTGTTTGTTTAGTGAAAAAGTGGCCTCATTTGAAATTAGATTCTTAACAGCAAGAAAAAGATATATAAAGTATTTTATTAATTTATTGTATTTTTAATTATTCTTTTCTATTTCTATTATTTAATTAGAATTATTCTTGCATCTAAAATTTTTAATAGGCCTACTTAGTTTAATGACTTGAGATGATTTTTTTAATATATATACTCTATCATTCTATAGTTCTTCTTCAGAGCCTATGAAGACATGAAACCACTAAGTTTAGATAAAAGAGGCAGGAATTAATTGAGCTAATGGTCTGAATAGTTTTTGCCATTAGAATTCTACAGGCATTAACCAGCTACTCATAATAGGTTGTCCTACAGACAGGATTATACCATCAGGATTGAATCCAGACATGAAATTTTGTCTGAGTCTTTACCAATTGCAAAAATCTCACAAGCTTCTAGTATTTGAACAAAAGAGGCCTTGACTCTTTAAACTGTCAAGAAAAAGAATAGAAATTATTTCAGTATTCATCTTTGAGAAATCTCTTTTCTGTTGTGCAACACCAAACAAAAGGAAGGGCATATGAAAACTTTCCCATCTGCCATGGACAGAAGTCCACTCGAATGTGAATCTTACCCAGGTCTCTAATTCTTACCCTCTAACTCTTACCGTGGGCTTCAGGTTTCAGGGAACCTCTCTTAGATCCTGCTCAGAAAAATCTGTTTCTGTTATTTCAGAAGTTTTACTGAAATGTCTCAGAACACCTGCCTCACTTCTGCTGGTGCTGCATTTCTGCTGCTGCATTTCTTGCTGGAGCTCTCCAAACTTGTCTTGGGGGAGCTCAGCTCCATCAGCCTGGAGGAGGCATGCAAATCCCTCATCCTTCTGGAGGACTCCAGCTGTCATGGAGCACCTCAGCCAGGATCAGGCAACACAGCATCTTCCTTTTATCTTTCTCATTAAAATTCCTTTAGTGAACTAGAACAGACAGCAAAGAATGAACCACTGGCTAAGTACTCTGAGCTGGTTCTGAGAGAGTTTTTGAAGTTCTTGAAAGAGTTGTCAAGAACTGGGACAGGCTGTCCAGGGCAGACACTGAGGAACCAATCCTGGACTTTTATTTAGTATTTAGATGATGTGTAGATGTAGGACTCAGGGACTTGATTTAGTGGTGGACTTGGCAGTTCTGATTATTATTCTGGGTTAGACTCAATAATCTTAACAGCTTCTTCTAACCTAAATAATTCTATAATTGAAAAGGAAACCAAAATAACTGAAGCTGTTAGAACCTCTGCATTCTGATTTTATTTTAGCCAAAATTATCGCAAATTAGTTAAAAAAAAAAAAAAGTTAAAAGTCTATAAAATCTAGAGGAGTAAGTCAATACCATTGCTTGTTCTCTTGTCATTTTACTCATGGGCAGGGGATTCTCATTAGGATTCTCAGTGCAGAAAGAATCTAGGCCTGCCTGTAGATGATTTTCTTTTTTTTACCCCTCATTTAAAGTCTACTTCAATACTGCTCAGAATTTTAAATTAGTAAGTATTTAAAAATTCATTATGTGCTATAAACTATAGTATATTTTAAGAAATAAAAATAAATGCAACATCTGTGATTTTTTTCTAAGAAAGTCTATTCAGCATTATTTAGAGGGAATATACTTTGGACCTGCTGAAAAGCTAATGTTAGAGTTCTCTAATGATTTCCATTGTCCCCTCAGTCCCTCACCATTCTTTCCACATTCTGCTTCAAATGAAACAGATGTTAGACTTAGATGTTTGTTTTTCTGGAGGGATGAGATATTTTGTGTTACTACCTGTTCTAATTCAGGACAGACTTGTTCTTCAGAGGTACCGAGCAGTCACGTTAGAATATTAGATGATGATATATAGTAAGATGCTGATGTAGGAGCAGATGATCATCTATTCCATGAACTCCCCTACTTCCATGAACACCCTACTTAAGGAATTTTTTCTCACTGCTTTATGCTCTTGGTATTTCTGAGAAGAGAGCAGAAATTTTACAGAACTTACTCTTTTATGTCATGTTGATATGCAAGAGTTGCCAAGGGTCTACTTGTCCACACTAACATCTGTTCATTTCTTTATACATATTGATGGTTCAACATTTTAAAAACATCTAATCAGTGCAAACTACATTATCATCAGCATCTTATCTTATGTGTTAGGAAGTTCAAAGTTAAACTTTCTGCCATCCCTTTGTTGCATGTAGGTCAAATGATCTCTTATAGGAAATGCAGAGATGCTAGAAAATGCTTGGAAAAAATATCACAGAGTATGGAAACCTAAGGATTAATGTCCCTGCTCTGCATGATCAAAAATTAAAAATTAAAATTCTTTTAAAATTAGGCCTCTGTGTCTTGCAGGATAGTGTTTTTATCTCATACTCCTTGGCAAAGCACATCATTTATTCAATGAAAATTTCCTGGGTTTCCCCACTACCCTTAAATTTTCCCTGAACATTTAATCTTTATTTTCATCTGTTCTTCTCAAGAGCCCCGCAAATTATTTTTCATTGAAGTCAGCAGATCCTTTTCTTGATAGGAGTGGGATTCTCTATCTGTTCTCATGAAGCATTGTGTGAAGTTGAACCATGGGGTTTGCAGTACTGGTGCAGATGGGTTCATTGCTCCTCCCATGGCTTTCTACACACGACCTGGTCCCTTCAACCTCAGTGTCTTGCAAGCTCATTGCAAATGCACCCTGTATGACCATGTCATGACATCCTCAGGTGATCAGTAGCAATTCTGTGCTGGTTACAGAATTGTTCCATGAAACTGCATTTCCATGAAGTATTCTTTTTAATGTTTGAAAGTTGTGAACTGCTGTCTCCTTAGGTGGCCCCCTGACACATGGTAACTGCAGTCAGCTCTGCATGTAATCCTCTCATTTCTAGGGAGGTAATAAAGTTAATTATTCAAAATCACCAAGTATACTATTAGTGTGGTAGATGGCCTTCTGGTTTCTTTGATCACTTATTTCACTTAACAACCTGCATATACTCTTAAGACTTCTGTTTTATGGTGTTATAAATCTGCTCCTTAGCCTCTTTCATTCTGTGATTCTGTGAAAATCTTTGTATAAACAGTGCAAGCTAAAGCACTCTTTAACCAATGTAAATGCACATTTCATAGGAGGAAATATATCTTTTCTTCTAAAGCTGCACAATAGTCACTTTCAAGCTTCCACCATATACATTTATTCAAAATGTCTGCTTTCTAATAATGTTCTGGGTTTTTAAGCTTTTGTTTGTTTGTTTGTTTGTTTTTGTTTTTGTTTTTGTTTTTGGTTTTGGTTTTGTTTTGTTTTGTTTTGTTTCATGTCCCCCCATTTTCTTCCTGCTGTTTTTCATATGATTCATAAGATTTTCATAAGATTTTATACGATATTTAAACTGTGGACAGATGTGAAAATATTAGAAATAATAAAAAAAAAATGTTTACAATTCAAAGCATCTAATGCAAAGACAAAAGAGTAGGTAAATTTGTAACACTAGTTCTTTGTGACAAGCAGATCTCCTCCATTGCACATGCCTGTTTGCAAGGCTGCTGGCATAGAGGGGAAATAACAGTAGGTTTGAGCAGATCAAGCTTGCTCCCCACACTTTGTTTCCTAGTTGGTGAGCAGGACAGATGGTAACAAAGCAATGTGTTTTGTTCTACTTAAACCCACCATGTGCTCACCTTTTCTCTCAAAGTCCAAGTGTTAAAAGAGTTAACAACCCAAGGATGAAACCCCTTTATTATTATGCCATTATTGTGCCATTGTGGGCTCCTGTAACTCCAGGATATTTGCTATGCAGCAAGGAGATTTGAAATGCCCTGTGTGTATCTGTGGTTGTGTTTCCATAAACTTAAGGGTTCTTGAGATGTCTTCAAACTCTTCTGGGATATAGGGAAGAATCTGGAGAGTGAAAGCTTTCTTCTTATTATGGCTTTTGCCTGACCTAAGAATTTGAAACTGATCTGCTTTTGATCCTGCTTAGGCAAGATAAAAGGGGCTCTAACTTGCCTTAGGGATTATTTTTGTCTTTTTAATTCCTTCAGTAAGTAAAAAACATGTAGTTGTGAGCACATGGTTTCTCAGGAGGGACCATTTTGCTATAATATACTGCAGAACATTTCCTTCCTTGCCTCCATGTTTGATACTTACAGTATATGTTTCTGTGATAAAATAAGCAAATTCTCCACTACATGCTTAGCTTAGTTCTGGATTTCCTATTCAGGTATTCCCCTAGTGGCACTTAAGAAATTATATGCTTTAATTTTGGTGGTTTGCAGTCTCCAAGCAAAGCCTTAAAGTGTCAGTAGCTCTCATCTGGTGAGAGAAATGGCTTTTCTGGTTTTTATAACAAAATGAAAATACGTAAGTAAAAACACTTGGAACGGAGCTTTTAGCTCCTTTATGACTCCCATAAATTCAGTGAAATCCAATGAATATTGCTGCAGCAGGTGAATGTTCTGCTTATTTTTTTTAAGACTATGCAATTTGTTACTATAGAAGTGTCGATTATAATCCACTGGATTCAATGCAATAAACCAGAGTAAATGCAGTGACCTACAGGTTAAGAAACATAATAACGACTTCTTTATGTCTTCTTGGCTGCAAAAGATTTTCAAAAAGGATTTTAGTGGCAGTCCTTGTAAAAGAAATGCATATCCCTGTAGTTGCCTCTTACCTCTTAACACTGAGAAAATCTTCATTCTGGAGCTGCACCCCTTAGCAGTGCTCCTTTCTTCCTATTGTATTTTTATGAGACAAGAATAATTACTCTGCTGCTGTGCTTATCAGAAAGGGTAGTACATAGTTTCAATACTTTCAGAAAACAGAAATAAATACCAGGGTGCAGAATAGTAGAAAGCATTTTATGCTTACCAGGTAATTTCTTTTTTCAAATATCAAAGCTGTCAAGTACCTCTAAGCATCTATTTGCAAATTTCTGTGAAAATATCATCTTGGAAATCCCACCCCAAATCCTTAGAAGCTTCAGATGAAAACATCTACAAAATGCATGTCAAATTAGTGTATGCCAGATTTTGGATAAGACAATTCTAGAAACTTCATATTCTCTCTGATTTGAACGGTATGGATCATGGCTTAGGGAAAGGCTTCATTAACAAAGCTTTTTAGGCTTTTCTTAAGAACAAATTATCTATCTTTTACTATCCAAGTAAAAAGGAAAAAGTACAAAAAGTTTTGAGATGGGTTAAATTTAAAAAATACAGATTTAAATTGCTAGACAAGTTATACTGAAAATGTTGAATGGTAGGGTCTAAGGTTCTTGACCTCAATCTGGCTTTTTTGTTGTTGTTGTTGTTCTTTTAAAAGCCATTCACAATTTAATATAATTTTTTTCAGGTCAGAGCATTATGACAGATGGTTGGGCTTTTGGACGGCACTTAAATTTGATACCAACTGCATCCAGTTAACCTGAATTGCTCTCCATCATTTCGTGATTATTTGGCAGTTCACATGAGTGCGCTCTCCGTTCCAATAGACACAACACGAGAACTCTTGATTACTTGGTGACATTTTGTAACAATCACAACGAGGAATTGCTGTGTCATATCTTCTCTTGGGCATCCTTAGTTTTTAAGACTTGACTTTTAAGACTTAAGTTTTGAAGACTCTGAACTTCTATTTGGAGCTCATTTTTTAAAACAAATATGTGTTTGGTGACTGTTTTCTGAGATAAGAGGGCTCCAATTCTGCTTAGTGTTCTGGCTTTTAATTTCCCATCTGCTAGAAGAAATCTGATTCTTACTCTATTAGTGTTCCATTCTTAAGTGACCTTCTCTTTCTGTTTACTTGCTCTCCTGAATAACCTGCAAAATGTAATCAATGTGTGAGAACATATCTGCAACAAGTGTTTAAAATACACACAAGGATATATTCTGTCTTCTGGGATTGTATCCACTTTTTCTATACAGATTCATAATTGCCTACTTAGTTGAGGAATCTTCTTTTTGATAAATAGAGGCTTCACTTAGTAGGACTGGAAATATTTCCCTGTCTTCAGGAACCTTCTGAATTGGCTTTAATCAATGCAAAATTCAATTTACAATTCAATGTAAAACAATGCTAGGAAGACCTCTAGTGAGTATTCACCCTTAGTTCAACCAGTTTTTTATGGTGGTGGGTTGACTGTGGTCAACAACCAAGCACCCAGAGATGGTCTTTGGATCCCCTCTTCTGCAGAACAGGGAGAAAATGGAAGGAAGGCAGTGAGACTTGCAGAGTGAAATAATGATGATTTAGCAGGGAAAGTAAAAGGGGTGTGTGCAAGCTTTCTCCTCCTTTCCTCCACCTTTTCTAGCTGAGCACAACATCACCTGGTATGGAATACCCCCTAAAGCAATTCCCATCATCTGTCCCAGCTGTGTCCCACCCGAGTTTAAAGCTGACCCCCAGCCTGCTTGCTGCAGCAAGGTGTGAGCAGTGACAAAAAGGAAAAGATGTCATGCTGGGCAGACACTTCTCAGCAAAGCCTAAATGCTGGTGTGCCATCAACACTTCTCAGTCACACACACAGGGCCCACAGGGCTGTGCCACACATCTCAAAGGTGCCATAAAACTTATAGTGAAGAATTGTGTCACCCCTATAAGATTTTTTATGTTTTGTCTTGAGACATTCAGACATGCACTAACACTCAGCCACACAACCAGAAATGATAAAACAAAATAGTGATTAGAATGACCACTGAGCTGTCCAAGGTGTGTATATCTTCAATTCACAACACTGACAAAGACTTTGCAAAAAAGTCTTTTCATCAGATTTTTCCGGTTCAGAGATGGGTTCAAGCAAAAAAGCACCCCCAAACTGGTTGGTCCTACGTGACCCAGCTTTAGGCAAGAATTAGAGCCACAGAGGTTGTAAACATTTCTGTGAAACAGCAGAATGCAGATCCCAGTCTTTTCTGGGACAGAGCATGAAGGACAAGAGCCTTCAAGCTGATGCTTCTCTGCACACTAAACAAGGCAAAAAAACGTGAATTTATTGCATTCATTTTAAAATATTTGTTTCCCTAATGTAGCTCCTGTTTCTGTGTTTTGTACGAAGCTGGCCACTATTTATTCTGCCATGTCTTCAGTCCCTGTAGTAAAGCATTATGCCTCTCCAGCTTTTCTATGAAATATAAAATGTAGCTTCTAATAACTAGAAAGGAAATCAAGCCATTACAAATGGAAGGAAATAACTCAATCCAGGGAGGTATTAGGACTAACTCAGAAGTATAGTGGATAGAATATTGAAATTTTGACATTCCCAAAACAGCTTTTGACTTTCCTATTCCTATTTTTAATTGTGTCAACTATCGAAGCATATGCATAATTTACATCAGCATTATGTAAATTCATACATAATGAATTTACAGCTCTGATTCCAGAGCTGAATTTCTAGTTAAAAAAACAGTGGTTCAAAACAATTATAAGATAACAGAAACCCTGTTCACCATCAGCAAAGCTTGAAATTGCTGTCTTACAGCTTAAGTAAAAGAAGGAAATTCCCCTACCAGAATTACTGGTAATGTCTCATATCATAAAAATATCTCCCAAAACAAAGCCTAACAAAAAAAAAAAAAAGCACCAATCCTGCAAATATAATAGCAAACAAGAATTTTTTTCTCTGTCATGATCAGAAGATTTGAATAAAGAGTTAGAGACTTCATTCACTTTTTCATTTAGACAGAGTATTTCAGGTTAAGAAAATGGTAAGATGATCAGGGACAGTTTGCAATTCCACTCTTATGTTAATTGGAACTTTACCAGAACATTCAAAACTCAATCTAATAACCATGATGTGGATGCCAAAATTCCCATTAACTTTTAGGGGTTCTGAAAAAGGTTTTGAAGTCATATAATTACAAAGTATCTACACTATCTCTTTGTCTAGGCCAGAATGAAAAATCGTATCATGATTTTTAGTAGAATGTAATGACAAAGCTAGTTACCTTATATTTCTTAACAGGAAAGTAACCAATTTTTTATCACCTCTCTACAAAAAATCTTTGTAAAGACCCTTGTCTCAAAGTTCTTGACATCAGCCAGATTAAAAAAGCACACATAGTTTTGGGGAAAGACATGTCTATTTTTATATTAAAGACCACCAAAGTAAAACTTCCTTGAAATCTTCAGCAAGGGCTTGACTTTTTATGATTGATGGAAGATTTTACACATCTTTGAGTGTCTTTGAGTACCTTTGAGTAATAAAAAGAGAATTTATGACTTTTTTTTCAAAGTCAGAGATGATTGTTAAGTAACCACAACCTTTGTTAAGGTTTAATTTGTGTTTAAATTATAAAGGAAGTGAGAATCTGGGAATGCAAATAGCTGTTCTTCCTTTGGGAAGCTGCTGAAGTGGATGCTACTGTTCATGATATTTGTCAGATGTTCTATCTCTAATTGACTTAGGAACAAAGGCTTGTCCAGTTCAATTTTATGATGAGATTTAGCTCTGCAGATTTTTATTTGTAAGTATTTCCATAATTTCATTTGTATTCATTCCTTTTGTATTTCCAAGAAGTGCAGTATTTTAATCACATTTGTGGGGGGAAAAACCAGAACCACTTGAAAAGAATTTAATAAAATTCAATTTCAAGGGCATAAAAATGTGTTAGTGTTTACACTGGAAATCTTTCATTTGTAACTGCAAATAATTCACATGCTTCCAGTGAATATACTTATATGTGTTGATGGAAGACCCCACCAGGCCAAATGTAACTACAGAATATTTACATATTTTATATTCTTCTGAAACAGTACTGAAAACATTATCTGAAAATGCTAATGTATTGCTTATTGGGTGACACGTGTTGCATTCCCAGTTAAAAATTTCTGTGACTGTTAGAGAACCCAGTGGTCTGCCTCTTTTAGTCAAACTTTTAAAGAGTTTTGCTTTCAGCTTTGTGGCACTAGCAAAAGGTTATTGTTAGAGAAACATAATATTTCTCCTTTATTCCCATGTAAAAGAACATTAAAAAAAAACAATGCCCTGATAGCATACAAGGCACCTCATTGTCATTCTTAAACTCTGGTCATCCCAATTCTTAAGACTGCATATAGCCATCACATTAAGAAGCTTCCAATAAGCAAATAAAGTCAAAGAGTAGCAATGTCCAGTAATGTTGTTTCTATTTTTAGAACTTGCATAAAGCTATCCTATTGCTAAAAACAGACAGAAATGTTTTCTGTATATCAGAAGTTATATACAGATTTTGATTGAGACAAAAAGCATGGCTTTTGCTGGGAAAAAAATGCCTGTAGAAGTTTATGGGCAGATAGAAAGTGACACAAGGTGGATCATAGCACTTGAAAATATTCAATAGGGTTGCAGAGAAAGATAGAGATGCAAAAACTGTGAAGATGATTTACAGGGTCATACAGTGGTTTGAATCAGAAAAGAAAGATGAAGAAATTCAGTGGTCAGGTGAGAAAAATAGCAAAGTTTAACAGGTCCACTGTCCATGTAACAGCCTAAATATTTTTTTTTAAATATCTCAGATTAATGAGGTAGTGCAAAGAACAGTGGCAAATAGAGCAAAAACCCAGGGTAAAAATATCATATAATTTTTTGTAACATTTTTGTTCTGATAAATTCCATGTTCTAGACTAATTTATTTGTTGACCATTCTGTTCCATCATTGTTTGCTAGACAAAGACATGTAAATGAGCTAGGCAAAGGTGTGTAAGTGAGCTAGACAAATTCACAACCTTGGACTTCAGAAGAACCTATTTCAGCTTGTTCAGCATTCTCTTTGGCGGAGTCCCACCAGAGACTGCCCCAGTAGGGCAAAGAGTCCAGGGGAGTTGCAGGATTTTCAAGGATGTCCTCAAGGCACAAGAGTATCTCGTTCCAAAGGAAATCAAACCTGCACAGCAGAGGGATGGCAAGGGCTCCTGATGGAGTTCAGAAACAAAAGAAAGTGCACAGAAGGCAGGAATGGGGGTGAGAGCACAGCGACATCTGGGCCAGCTAGTGAAACATTAGAGAACATAGCAAGAACAGAGTGAAAAACCATACACTATTGCCTCTTTCTTTCTCTGGAGAAGGTAATTTCCTTTTTGAAAACTGCTTGCAATCACTATTAAAAAAAAAAAAAATAGTATTTAATCTCATTAATCAACAGAATAAAGTTCCACAGACACTGGCCACTGAGAATAGACTCAGATATTCCTGTTTGTGGTCTTCCTTTCTTTTTTATTTCCTTTACTCTTCCAGAGACTACTGAGAGGTTTTCTTTTTCCCAGTGCATGGACTCCACACACAAGAGCAAGTTAATTTAATAAGAATCATTAGCATTTATATAGGGCTCTATATTCTAAAATAAATTTTCAAACATTTACTAATCTTTAGGCTATCTCTGTGTGAAATAGGTATCTAATTATTATCTTTGTTTTAGTCATGGGGAAACAGAAAGCAGTAAATTAGAAGTATTATCAGTACCAAACAGAAATGGAATAATAGAGACAGTAGCAGAGCTGAGGAGGCCCCAGCCTCATTTTCCTACTTATTATTTACCTTCCTATCATTGTAGAATCCATCCCGATTTGAAAGCCAGGGCAAGGAACAGGACTTGCCCTAATAGAGTGGCTACTTATTATGGAAGTTTAAAGACACAATAATTGCTCATCAGCATCCTTTCATAGTATTACACCCTGGAATACTTCCTGGAACTACATGAACATAAAATGTCTTTCACTAGGCAGTTCTTCATAGAACAAAGAGATGCTACCTATAATACTGGGTTGCTGGAATCTGGTAGCTTAGTAATTCTTGTCTTCTCTTCTCCAGGTAATAGCTTGAGCACTTGAAATTTCACATGCTGCCACATTATTGATCACTTGACAAAACCAGAAAATCTACAATGTCACTCCTTTAAACATTTTTATAAACAATGAACAGTATGTTGCAAATTCATAGGTGTTTAAAGAAGTATCAGCGTATCTATGAATCTGTAACAGAGGCAGCAGTTGAAATTTGATACCACACCCATGTCTGGCCAGAGGTTGTTTTTAAGAGATTTTAAGAGGGTGATAATAATAGCCAAAAATTCATGGCTGAAAAATATCATTGAATCATAGAATTGTTAGGGTTAGAAAAGACAATGAAGATAAGTCAAACTCTAAACTTAGCACTGCCATGTTCACCACTAAACAGTGTCCTGAACTGACACATCTATGTATCTTCATCATCCAAGTAATTTTGGTTTTGAGTGTATTTATATTTTTTTATAGATATCATCCAAAAAAATATGTTTGACCTTTGTCATCTACTTCAGAAAAAATACCAGTAGTTTAATTTAAAATAATAATAACAAAAAATCCAATGAGTATTTAGACTCTACAAAATTGAGAATATTGCTGTTAAAATTATTGTCAGGCAACATTGTCCACATGGTTTTATATTGTCTGTGTATATGCCTTTTGATTTAAGCCTTCTGCAATAAGGAAAATGGAATTCTATCAGTAATATCCATGCAACCAGAACACCCATAAATAAAATGAGATTTGGTTGATTTGTATTAATTAAAATACTACAATTCCCATATTTTTTGCCTTAGAAGCCTGTTACCTCAAGTATTTATAAAACTTTAAAGAAGTACTTTTTAAGGTTATTTGAAGAATAAATTCTAGCATTAACTTCAGTTGCTGTAGGAATATTAGATAAAGAAATAAGCATGTATCCATGTTCTATTTTAATGACTGGTATTTAGATTCTAAGCACAGAAAAAGCTACCATAAAGCAACTATTGATACATACAATAAATTTGGTATTTTCTTGTCTTTTAAAATGGATTTTTTTGGGGGGGTTTATGTATTTTTATATTTTTCTCATGTAGTCTTTCTATTTTTATCAAAAAACCTATAACTCATTGTTGATTTGAATCTCTACTGTGTTTTGACTTCTGTGATCACTAGAATCTTAATGACCTAACTAAGCTTTTATCCCTCTCACTGTGCACCTTATTTATTTGATTTGGTTTTGTTTGCTTTCACAAATGACCAGATAACCTTTCAGTATTTTACATATCTTTTATCTTCCTTGAAAAACCAATTATACTGGAAGAGGACCCGAATATACAGGAACTCCTGCAGTATTCTTCCAACTCATTCTGATTTCAGTCATGTCAATAATATTTATCTCAAGAAGTATTTAACCCTTAACTGGTATCTATTATTGAAATATTAGGCAGAGATTTTTTTCCTATTGGACAATTGAATTTTATTTAGTAAGATTAAAAAGTTTTATGAAAACCACCTTGTATTTAAAAAAGAACAAGTCATTTTAACTGCTATATTGTTTATGTAATGTATTGGTCTGTCAAATCTCTGTAATATTTGATTCAGAGGTGAAGTAAAAAGTTAGGGGAAGAAGCCTCAGCCCTCTTTAAATGTGATGTTTAAAAATCCCAACACCACTTCTGTAATCTTTGCAAAATGTTTCACTGCAGTTTATTCCCATTACTGATACAACCCACACTATTTCTTATTCCTTGGCTTATTGAATCCTAGAATTTCATGTTCATCTTTACTGTCATATTCCAGTGCCCACTTATGAGAAATTCAAAGAGGCAGCTATAATACCTAGTGTATGTTAGTTCTTTGTTTTCCCATCAGACTCAGAAAATCTACAAAAGATGCTGGCAAACCAAATCTGTGGAGCCAAATTGTTATTGAATAGCCTCACAGTCAAAGGACATCTCCTAAAGCATTCCTTTGGGGAATCAAAAACTGCTACAAAACAGTACAAATGTCTTCCTAGCAGCTTTGAAATACATTTCAAACATATTCTGGTCTTGTCAGTTCACCTATTTGATAGAAGCATTTTTTTCAGCTTATTTTCAACAAGCAGTATCTTAAATGAAATACTTTTTCATTACTGCCAAAAAAATTAAAAAAATATGTTATTCAAATAGCTATGATAGGTTAATAATGTGAGGGTGTGTTTGTCAGCTGAGGGTACTGAATACAGTAAGAACACTAAAGTTAGGTACCTCATATGACAAATTCCTCAAAAGTAATTCTGAGAAATGCCTGACAAAGCTTTACTTTTGAGACAATATCTTGAGATTTTTCACTCCTGACTTCACATGTCCTGACCTCAGCCAATGAATTTACAGTAACTTTGTATCCCTTTGTAAAAACTGGGCTATTTTCTTTTTTTTTTTACTGTGTTGTTAAGTAATTTTCAAGAACAAATCTTATTCCAAATGTCTCATAGCTTTTGCCTCATATTTTTTCTTTCTTGTTTGTTTTTTTGTTTTGTTTTCTTTTGTTTTATTCTTTTTTTTTTTGTTGATGTTGTTGTTGGTGGTGGTTTTTTTGGTTTTGGTTTTGTTTTTGTTTGATTGTTTTTCCTTTCTTTTTTTTTTTTTTTTATTTTTTTATTTTAATGAGACCTTGCACATGATCTGACTGGCTTATCAATGCAGAAAAGGGCACCAAGACATCTTTCCTGCTGCACTTTTACTTCAGAAAAAGACTTTCAGCCATCTTTCATTCATCTTTATCAATTGGTCTTCCAGAACTACACCTCAAATACAGGTGCACACCTCAGGTCCTTTCATGGTACGTTTGCTTGTCGTAAAGACAACTAGACTTAACAGCAAACTAACATGATGGATAAAGTTTTCTGCCTAGAAAAGGAAATATCTTGTGTGACTTGAGATCTGACAGCAAGATGACCCTTGGTTTTCTCCCATGTATCTACACCTATAAACTTGCACGTGGAGATCTCCCTCTGTCTTGCTTCTTTTCTCTGCCTGTATGAAAACAAGACAAATTCCTGGATGCATGCTGAATGCACATTTATGCTGCTGGAGTCTCATCAAACAGCCCTGCTCATTTTTGAACTGATTGAGTTAAACTTGTAAACGATCTTTATGCCTAAGATTTGAGTAATACTGTGTTTAGTCTCACTGCCTAGATGTTGATTTCTGACAAATTTTTTGATCCTTGCACAAAATCTGCCCAAGTTTGCTGATATTTTTGTTCTGTTATAAATCTTTGACACAGCTCAAATGAATTCTGTAGCAGTTTATTGTAAGACTTATGAATATTTTTACAAAACTTCTCTATTATGTACCATAGTGGAAACATTGCAAAACATGTAGATTACACTTTTCTACATTTAGCAGTATATAGTAAGTATATGTATATGCTTAGAGAAAATAATAGTATAGATGCTAAAGGCACAGAGAACCTCAGTGTTTATTCATAATAATAAACTGAAAATTCATCTTCATCAGATGACTGGTTAAGAGATTATTCAATTTCTTTGTAAAAAACATTTAAAAAATTGCATTTCATTCAACCAGGTGTACACCCACCTAAAACAACGAACAGTGTTTTCTGACTAACGTGATGGTCATCTTGCACGTAACTGAAGATCAGGGTTTCTGTTTAAAATTTCAGGTAAGGAAAAAGCATTTAACTTTCTCACATTTTGCTCTTACGGTATGTAAGTTTTAAGTGAGGGTGGTAAAATTATTTTGCACTATTTTTGAAGATTAGAAAGACGTTTTCAAATAAATTTGGTTAAAAAGTCTTAGCACACTTCTGTGATAGTTACAGTATCTTGCACCTCATTTTATTTAACAGGGAGACAATCAGGAGATGCATCATGAAAAATCCTATGGCAAATAAAATAAAACCTGACATGATTCCATCTATTTCTGCAATTTTTGTTTTAAAGAAAGGATCCATAAGATCCATAAGATGGATAAGATGCATTTACTAGTTTTATTTTCAGTGTTTTATGAACATTTTTAAGTACTTGTTAATTTTCTTTTTTTCCCACTTTCTTTTTTACAAGTTTTGAGAGAAGAAAGTATAAAGTTTTTTCCATTCTACTCAAGCATATCTTCATTAAGATGCATGGTTAGGAGTGAATACAGTTATGAATAAATTTTGTTTGAAAATAACTTAGTCATGATAAAAATATATGGACTCATTTTCAGAGAAACTTGACCTTTTGATTAATTGTGAACTATTCTTCTCCAAATGTTTTTTATTTCGTGTGAAAAGTAGAACAATCAACACCTTTCTTCCTAGGAAAGCAATCAGGCATAATAACAGAACCCTACTATTACATGTTCCTCTTGAAAGCAATGAAATATGCATGATGGCTGTATTTTTCTCAACTTGATTTTTTAAAAATTTTCAACAGAATTCAATAATATGCAAGCATTCTTCTTTACTATTTTCTTTGAACCAGTTGGGTGTGCAGGCCTTTAAAGCTGATTTTTGTTTAAAAAATATATTGGCAATAATATCACTGCCCATGCCTTCTTCCTTTGAAAAATCTGAAACTAGCATTTGCAATTTAATTTTAAAGGTCTATTATAATGGCTTGGGGCAATACATATTTAGCGTCAGATGGTGTCTGTCATTCCGGTATATAAGGCAGAAATGAACATTTGCTATTCCACATAATCAGAAAAACTAGGTTGGAAATGAGGTGTGGTACCCTTGTAAGAAAGATTCTTTTTTGGAAATCAGGGAAAAAAAAAATATGCCACTGATTACATATGATGGTGTATATTGTAAAAAAGATTTTTTTTTTTTGGTAAGAAAATATACATTGTTAGCAATTATTTGTCCTTCTAACAGTAGAAAAGATTTGTTGTGTTTGCTTGAATTACCATAAACTTAAAACTTTAATTTTGAACTGTTAGCAAGTCTACTAGAGACTCATCCATTCATTGCAGATAATCTTTCTTCCAGCTTGTATGCTGAGCACAGATTATATAGAAATATTTTTTTACACAAAAATATTTTTTGCAAATAGTTGCTTTATTGGTGATCTTTTGCTCTCACAGGTGTTTATAAGATCTATAAAAGAGCCTCTACTTGTTTTGTTTGCCAATAGTTGCTATTTTAATACTCAAGTTTTTAAGTTTCAGTCCTTCTTATAGTTGGAAATATGCTCATTCCATAATTTGATATGTAAATTTCATAGATATCAGTCTGTTTTCAAGAGGTCTACAGAGTGAGAAATAGCCATATTGTACTTTAGTCTTCGATATGGTGTCAATACTTTGTGCCTCTACTTTGGCAGGGATCTAACACCAATGGAATCACTCAGCAACAGTGCAAAATATCTATGTATTTGTTCCTATAGTACTATCTGGTTCCCAATAATTTTAGCTCTTTTTCCTGACTATTATCCTGGCATGCTTAACTGTTGGATGTTCTCTCATGGTGGATTTGCTTGAAAGGACAGCTGAGGGTCAGGCAGACGATTCCCTCTCTTGTGTGTCCAAACATAATTTTTGTGTGAAAGGATCTTTTGTGCTAATAGCTTGTCTTTGATTCATATGTTAAAAATATTTTGGAAGAGGAGTATTTCTAAGAGGCTTACTATCAGAGTTTTAGTTCTCTTTAATCACCTTTATCAGAATAAGCTGTCAGCACTAAATCTGCTGTTTTGAAGCACAAAAAAGACAATTAAGACAATTCATTATTATGCTATGAGTTAGTGTGTAGGTGTATTTTGTCACTGAATTAGTATGTACTGCAAAATGCCAAATGTAGTAGATATGTCTCTAAGGAAGAGTATTCACTGCAAATATTTTCATGTCTACATCTGTGAATTTCAAATCATAGTTTGATTCTCAAGTCTCATTTTGGTTGATGGTAGATTTAAGTGCTTTCCCTTGATGGAAGTCAAATCACAATTATCTTCACAGTAAGCCCAAAGTAATGCATTTATTTCTAAAACCTTAAAGTACATAACCTTTTCTTTGTCGACAGCATTTCTTGTTGCTTGGATCAGAAATTTTGAAATTATTTTCTCTCACTTGCTACAGGCATTGCTTTTATTTATGTTGTTGTAACCCACAGAGGTCACTGCCCCGGTGTTGGGCTGTGTCAAGGTGTGTAGTACTACACAATCTGTGTTCTGATATACAGAGGACTGAAAAGACAAGGGGCAGAGGGTTCAGGGGAAATTTCAGACTGATCTTAAACATGAGTAATGATTTCATTGACTTCTTTTTCCCCTCCTGGCTCCATGGAAACAAACACTATGAAAAAGTATGGGAAGACATCTGCCATGTACATATGCCATATATATACTTAAATGTGCATTCATGTATGCATGTACACATGAATAGAATACATTCATATCTATACACACAGCTACCCAAATATGTTATATCCATAGTCATATTTAGTACAGTTCAGAAAAAACACACATATAAGTGTGTTTGGAAACCTTCCACAAAATGATTCTTGAAAAAATATTTAAGAGAAAATGGAAAGCAAGCCTCAGGAAATTGTTTGTGAAAGGCATTCATGCAATACTCAGTGGATACTATGATGGATAATAGGTATTTGTGAAGTGAGAAATCAGGCTCCTAACCTTGTACTACTGTATAATTCAAGAGTTTTAATGCAGGGAATAGAACTTCTAACAGTGACCTGAAAGTGAAGGAAATAAGTTTGTATTTGTTACACAAGGAAAACAAGAACCATATGTCTGCATTCAGATTGCCAAAGTGTGGTGAATGTGACTACTATATAAGTTTGGAGTTTTTCTTTGTTAGTAGTTAATGGATCTGAGCAATAAAAGGAGCCCTAGATGAGAGGAAGTTGCAACAATTGAAATTGGGCACCTAATCTTCATATTTGTGGGGTTTTTATAACATTATTTTGATGCATTTTAATAGAAAAAAATGATCTGCTCAGGACTGGAGAAAGAACAAAATGTGAACAGACTGCAAAAAACAAAGGTGGACTATGGAAACAGAGCCAATGCTCAGGAAGACAGTTCATACAGGAAGGCACAAGAAATAGAAAGAACAGCTTGGTGATGTTCAAAACACTGGTACAGAAGAAAAAAAAAAAGCCATTGTAAGAGCTTATCCTCAATACTTTTAGACATTCAAGAGACATTTTCTGACCCATTTGTCTGAGAAGTGGGACCTAAGGTCTAACAAAGGCAGCTTGTTGGGCCTTCAGCTGTTGACAGAGGAGACAAAAGTCACCTCCACAGTGGCTGTTAGAGACAGAACGTGACCAATAAATCTATAAAGCCGGAAAGAGAGGCCATAAACTGATAACCTGGAAATGCAGGTGAAGTAAGAGCATGCTCTTCTGGAAATGGGCACAGGAACAATGGAGTTGGGAAAGCCATTTTTTCATGTGGTTACAGAGACATGATTCAGTGACACGAGATGGTCACAGATGGAAGATGAAGCAATGCAGACTAGTAAAATTTGTTTGCTATTTTTTTTTCTAAGGGATTACATGGTCAAGTCATTAGTTTTATAGAAGTGACACTCGTCTTCACTCGGGACTGTCAGCATAGAATGATAAAGGACCTTTGTTTTGTCTAAACAGTTATCTATTCTAAGTCCTTGAAGTACTTCAGCAGAGAAGGCAAAAGTTCTAGCAGTTATGTTGTTGCTTTTCCCACTCTGACCCTTCTGTAGAGGTTCTCTCTTTGCTCTGTGAAACTGCTTCTTTCCTATTGACATGTCATTTGGTGATGTTGATATGATTGTCTTTTACTTGTTTTTACCTTCAACAAATTTACTTCTTCTCTTTTTTCTCTCAGTAAATCATCTTTCTTCCCTTCTCAAATACACAATGGAAAAAATTGCCAAACTGAAATGAAGAAAAAGACACATTTAGAAAGAAAGATACTCGAAAATACATATACATATTTTAAAGGGTTGTTCTGTGTCATACTTCAGCTGTGGCTTTTGAAAAGGCAGGTAAAAGAAATTAAAGTGTTGTCAAATAAATCCAAAGTTGCAAGTTTTCTTCATAAAACAAACAGGGGGTGAAATGAGTGGATTTGATTGAGATATTGAACATGATGTCCCATTAAATCACAATTAATAATGCTAAGATAGGAGGCTGGATAAATTACAGAATAGCTTGCTGACTGTTTTATTAAAGTTGTTAATTGAGCTGTAAAATGGTCTAGTCCTTTTTCTTAAGGAGTACCTCTTTTTTCCCAGCTCAATAGATTATACAATGAGTTTCTGTGCTTCCTGAGGCTGTAGATGATGCACATACTGGTGAAGCAGACACTCTGAATAATGCAATACTAGGAAGAATTTAATTGCCTGATTAAATGGTGGTAATAAAACATCATGTGTCTTAATATAAGCAGAAGTTGTGAAATAATCTTCCCACTGAGTTCAACACGGGTAAAACTGCCACCAGAGCAATGTTCTAAGACCCATTTCATGGAAGTTTCACATTCAAAAATGGTGCAAGCACTGGCAAATAAGTATTATAATCAAGGTTTATGGAGTGCAGTTGGTTTTGCTCATTAACAAAGAGAGTGAATGTTAACTTGTAGTTCCTTACCCAACAGAAATATATCCTAGACTAGGAGAAAATGGATCCTTAATCCAAGGTATATAAACTGGAATTAGGCAATTACAATCTGCAACAAGGTCAAAGTACCCTTTTAATTAAGGTAATAAATACTAGAGCAGTTTGGAATAGCTGTTGCAAGAGGTTTCTCCATTACCATCTCTGAAAACAATATAAATTTTCTGAGAACCAAAGGTAAATTTGGCTTCTATAAGGAATTCTATATCTTCTCTTATCATTCCAGGGCCTAGACATTCTGTGGGACTTTTTTTTGTTGTTACTGAGCCACAGCTTTAGCTCAACACTACTGAACTACTTCTATTTGATATATTCTCTATAAGTGCTCTATATACTCCAAAGGATGGAGTAAAATCAAAAGTGCCAAAGAAAACAAAAATCACCCAAAAATCAGCTTCTGTGAATTATTCTAGCTATCCCCTTCATTTAAAATTAGATATTTAGTATTGCTCTTATTTTTATAATGCTATATTTATAAATATAGATTTATAAATCTATTAAGATGATGATTAAAGTAAAATCTCATGGTTTAGAGCTTCAGCTGGTCAAAACCTAATGGTAAGAAAGGTTTTTTTTTTTCCTCTACTGATATCTGTTTTATTCAGCTTAATAAAACTTCCTCTGAATATGATAGTGACATGAAGAGTCCACTGTACAATCTAACAGAGAAGGGGGAATATGGATATCTGAGACCACTACAGCCCTTCTGCCCTATCCTTCATGCACAGTATAGAAGCATCAATTGCAATATAACATTATAAGGTAATCATCTGTTGTTTAGGTAAGCTGCAAAAATTCTTTGTTTTTAAATGCTGTAGTTTAAAACCCGATGAGAAAACAGGTCAGGCACCCATGTGTGGAGGTCAGAGGGACAACAGCAAGAGTAACCTTGTTAGCTGGCACAGGCAAACAACCCTGCTCATCAGACACCCATCGATTCCTGGCTGCTGTGCTTTGCTCCCAGGGCCAGGGTCAACTGATCCCAGAACTTGGGGTCAAAGTGAAATCACCTATTGCCACTCGAGGCTGATGGCATTTTTCTTCAGAAAACAACAACAAAAAAAGGACCCTTTTTGTTTCCATTCTCCTTCAGAGAAAAAAAAATAGTTGCATCCAAACCTGCTAGAATTATCCCCAGGGAATTTTTCCTTTTACTTTATTGCTCTTAAATTTCTACTTTATATAGTTATGAAGATAGCAGGTTTGTGCTTATTTTTTACTAGATAATTTATGCTATTAACATATTTAATTTGAAGCAGATAATTTGTATAAAAGTCAATGACACTGCAAATTTTTCAGTAGGTGTTCAGAATATGTCAGATAGTGCAAATTTTTTCAGCATCAGAAATAAAACTTTCATTGAAATGCTCATTGTTGTTATGCCAGGAAATACAACCAGGTGTACAAAGGATTTGATTTGTAGTGTAGAAAAATACCATCCTTTAGTCTTCCAAATTCTTTTTTGAGAGAAAGAGCTTAATTTTCTGTTTCCTCTATCTTTCAAGTATTACAAGCATCTTCTCTTTTCTACCCTTTCTTTCTGAAATTAGAGTTATCTTTGAACAGATGCATTATTCAAATGAGTTTATCCAGTGTTAAATATCCTATCTGATTTCCAATTTTACTTTGAAATTACCTGTTCAAACCCAAGAATATTAATTATTTTCTTGTAAATTTTTTTCTCAGTATTAAGTGTTACAGATATCTTTGGGACCTGCAACAGACACAAGCTAACACTCATTACAGCTGTTGGGAACAATATTAAAGATTTTAAATTATAAAATGTTTGTGGTTCCCAGTCAAACCCACAGTTCTTACTAGAACCAAATCATATGGCCCAAACATATGAATGACTCATAAAATTCTGTAACAATGCTCCTCATAGGCCAAGCATTATATTAGACATATTTAATCAATCCTTGATTACTTAATGGAATTCAGAGCCATTTTTTCCCTACTGTGTTGGGAACGATAGCTCCTTAATTATGTACTTACCCAATTCTCTGCATTTTAAACAACTTCATAATTAAGCATCTTCCTGGTATTCAACAGCTCCTTCAGTAAGGAATATTTTCATCAAATTCATAATTAAAGTCTTTTAAATACATATCCATATAAGTACTTTGAATGAAGAGTCTCACAAAGACTTTAAAAGAGGAGAAATCTTCATACAACCCCTGCCTAAAGTCCAAAGTCATTCAGGAGATGATACCTTTCTTCCAGGGGTGCCCTACTTGAAAAGATAAACCAAGGTGGAGGACAGCTGTGCAGGGCTGGAGGGGTGTGAGCTTTCTATCATGCTGCAATTGCTCCGTGTCTTATGATGGGAATTTGTGGGGAGGAGGAGGAAGGGAGAGAACAGAGTTAGTAATTATCTTCCAAGCACTACCAAAATGAAACTGAGGGGAGGATGTATCACACACATACACACTCCTGCACACTCCTGCTTCTGCCAGGGATAAATATGTTGGGGGAGTAAATGCAGAAACAAGTAGCTCAGAGTTTAGTGAAAACCATGCAGCTGTGCTGCATGTCTGTGTATGTCTATGTCTATTTTATTTTAATGATGATCTTCCATTGCACTTTCTCCAGTTTGTACTAATTTCTTAGTGCTTGATATTGGAAGTGTGTTGTTTTATTTTTTTAGAATATAATTAGTAGCTAACTGCTTTAACAAAAAGGCAGAATCTAAATGAATTTCTTAAGTCATAAAAAGTGTGTACTAAGTGATTGTCTTCTGCCAGAAGATAAATCACACTGAAAATTATTTATGAAGTGATTTCATGTTTAACTATGGAGAAAGAATGAGTTTTAAAATTCATTTAAAGTTCTGAGAAAATGACTTGCTGAAGACAAAAGCTACCACTGACTTGAACATCATCATTTATGTAAATGAAGCCTGCAGGAGTTTCAGCATCACCCTCTGATGCCTTCTGTTTAATTCCCTTCAGCAGGAGATAAGTGCCTAGATACCCTGAGGACCTGAGTGTCAGCAACTTGTACAATCCGACCCTGCTTCTGAATCTTTGAAGCTTATGAGGGCTGTCTGGCAGTGCCATTTATGCATAAAGTTTCTACTGATACCAGTGCATTTGGGAGCTTAACTTTAAATAGGCTACAGTGTGGATGTATTTGTCTAAGCCAGTCTAAGCCCTCCTAATTCAATTCACATGAAAACAGACATAAAAAACTCTTTGGTGTATCACATTCTGAGTTTACCTGGCAGTGAGTGGGAGAGTTTCCCTGTAGGTTGCTACTTAACTTACTTTAGTGGTTAGGATTGATCAAGAGAAGCAACTATAGAAAGAATTAAATACCTTCACTTATGGAGATTTTATCTCCTTTTCTCAGAGTAAAACTAAGCCATTGATACTTGTGTGTTTGGTTTGATATCAATTTTCATTGCTTTATTTTAATTATTATTTTGTCTTCCAAACAGCCGTATTTACTTTATCTTTTCAGCATGCACAAGAGGAAAAGATAGAGTTAAAACTGAAAACCACTTTGTGAAGAGAGGAACATTGTAATACTGGACTTGCTAGTTTGAAGTGCCAATATATTTTTCTTCCCTGGGTGTCTTTGTTCCAACAGTGATCTCAGCATATCATTCACTGCTGCAGACCAATATGTCTCTTTCTCAACAGTACATACATTTTTTTTTCCCTGTGTATAGAAACACTGAAGAGAAGTAGAGGCAAAAAACTGAGACAAGTTGAATTTATTTTCAGTTTTTCATTATGCCACTGCTCTTTTCCCATCTTGAACTGTAACTCACTGTGACTGACAGAAGTAGAACCATATTCCATATTTTAAAAATCCAAATGAAAAAGTACCCTAAACAATATGTACTTTACCAGTCAAGACATCTGTAAAATTTGCAGGACACAAATAAAAATTTGGAGGTATCAAGATGTTCTAACAAAGCGACAAATTTGTTCCCTCTTTCAACACTTGTACTGTGTAAGCACTTAAAGAAAGTTGGGGGTTTTCCCTGATCTTTTTTGTTTTTCATGTGGTCCAGTTGGCAATTATCTCCTAGTTTTGTTCTCTTTCATTGCATTCATTTTTTAAAGTATTTTTATTTGGTTCCAGAATTTTATTTGATTTTCAGACATATTATAATTCTTTTATCATACTCGCACTCATAGAGTTCTTAACATTTTCTCTACTGTGTGGGAACTTCAGATTTTTATTTTTGGAGGTTTTATTTATTATTCTTTTTCAACAGATTTGAATGACACTTATTTTGTTATTTGCAGGGAATAACAGCCCAGAGATGATGTTTCCACACTGTGATATCTAAAAAATAATATATATTTTTTACAGGAAGTTGGGGGTTTTTTGCATAATTGACTTGGCTTTCAACATTTATAGTTTCTGTGGTATTCTGAGATACATCTTAGATGTCTTGAAAATAAGAATCAAAGAGAGAAACTTCTTCCATAACAGTAGAATTCCCAAACTTCCTGCCAACTGTAGACAGATGAAAGAAAGTGATGTTGGTAACCACAGCTTCCATATTTTCTGGTGACAGTGACAAATCTGGGGGTTTTCTTGCTTATAATGGGAAGTGCTGGAGAAAATTAGGTTTCTCAAGTGTTGCTAGCATTGGTTCCACTTTAAGCATTCCCTACTTCTCCTCAGGATTTAGAGGAACCTAGCTGGTTTTACTTCAGATTTTTGCCTCTGGCTCTTTGTTCATACTGATGATCTTTCGTTTCTCCATCAAATGGAAGAGAAGATTCCAGAATAGAGAAAAACAGGTTGTTTGCTGTTGGCAAGACTAATGTTACCAGGTTTAGAATTTGAACTAGAATGAATAATGCTAATGGAACCTGTTCATTCTACCCTACAGCCTGCTTTTGTGTTCTTCCACTAATATTAATTTTAGGTTATGTGCAGTGAGTGATGCTTAACATTTACTTCTAGCACAATATATATCCTTTATCTTTCTGATGCCTGAACCAGGCTAATTTCTTGCAGATGACAAGGTTGAATCACGTTTAAAATGAACTTAGGGGAACAGGAAATGCTGTCCTAGGCAGCTGATGGCAAAGACAAAGTTGTTGAAACAGAGAACAGAGAGGAATATCATATGAATACTAAAATTAAATGGCTATAAGATGGATAAATTCTCCAGAAAGGAGGCTTTGTAATCTTCTAACAGCACTTTCTAAAGACCACTGCCAGAGAGATGAGTAAGTGTAACTAATAGGAGTGTAAGTAGTCATGTTATATATCAAATAAAAGCTGTTTGTAAATTATTTGTAAATGTAAGTAATTAGTTTCAGGTTTTTTGGTCAGTGTCGACTGTACTTACTATATTTTACAAACGATGATCAAATATTTTTAAGAGGTATTCCAGTGGTATCAATAAAAAAAAAAAATAAAAGAACTTTTGCTATTGCTATTAGAAAAAGTCATTTGCTTGATTGTCTGGACTAGCCAGACATGGTGGATTTTTTTCTAGGGCTGGTTCTGAAGAGGTTAGAATGAAACATCACCTCCCTTGTAGGCAGCATGGCAATTATTTTCCTGTAGTTCAAGAATACACTATAGTTTCATCTTAATGGCAATCACCTTGTGATGTACCCCAGTAATGAAACCACTTCAGAATCATCATCGTGGTTTCCAGGATGATTATTTGCCCTTTAATTATGTGACCTGTTACTGAAGTGCTTTATTGGCATTATGCATCCCATTGTGGTTACCTAAAAGGCTGCCCAATTTAATAATAGCATTAATGGAAAAAAGATTTCTAAGTAATTGCAAAATGCTCTCAACTAATTATCTTGGTGCTGTTTAATGTAGCATTTACCCTAGTATTTTGTGAAACTAATTCTATGTTGGTTTTTTGATAATGATATAGCTAGAAATTAGATCTATCACTTTTGCTTTTTAAAGGAGAGTGAAAATGTTTATGTATTTTGAGTCTTATGCATCATTTGCTCTGCTTGACCTTCACTTAGAAAAAGACATCACCTCTCTGGAGAATTTTGCTATTTCTAGAGCATGCCACGAGATGTCAGTGTTTAAGAATATTACTTTTGTCACAATCTGCTGTTAAAAGCTCTGTTCTCTGCATTGTTTAAGGTTCAATGGCTGACAGCAATTTTTAAATATATTTGGATTAAAAATATAAATTGGTTGATTCTCTCCCAAGTGGAAATGGAAAATAAATGTTTTTGTAAAAATAAATAACATAAAAGGAAAATGAAAATAGCAAAGCAAAACAGGTGTTCCCCGAGAACCACGTTTTACTCCTTTCCTCAAAAATGACACCCTGAGCAAATCTTTTTGGGTTTGGTCTGTAGGAGATATTTAATCACTGATGGTGTTTTGGTTTGGTTTGTTTTTTTCAGTAGAAATTACAAACAGCACTGCAGCTCCTGGGTTTGGTGAGACAGAATTTAAGTCAAGGTTAAGGTTAGGTTGAGTTAAGGTCTGTGTATCTCAAGTAAGAACATATTTCAAATCTGGAGGTTTAAAGCTGTGGAATTTGCTTCCTTAAGCTGAAAACCCATCATAATTAGCACCACATTACTTCAGTTGTCTGAAAAGAAAAGTTTCCCATCACTGGGGTGAGAGAGAAAAAAGGCAGTGGATAAACTGGTAGAAAATGATCTTCCTAAGGTCTTGGTTAAAATTCAAATACATATTTTTTGCAGAAAAATGGCATTAAGTGTTTCACCCTCAGGCTTTAGTGGCCTGAGCTCTAAACTCTGCAGCTCTAAACCAGTTTTGTGAAGGTGAAAATACATTATGAAATGTTCCAGTGTGAGAGTAATTTCTCAGGTAGGTATACTATTAGTAAGTAGATAAAGTTGTCACACGAGCTGTAAAGAATTGGGAACATTGACTTTAAGATATGTTCTTATTAGACCAGAGGCACAATTTTTATTTTTTTTGCATGAGAATATAAAATTCTTATTGTCCTCCAGCAACTGGAGTGCATAAAACCAGATTAGTACGTATGGCATACGATGTACGTGGAAGGCATCCATCAGTATTTATGGAAAATATAATGAAAAAATGGGCAATATTGCTAAACATAAGTCTGACATGAGCCTGATAAATCAAATGCATTAAAGGCAATTTGCATTTAAAAGTCTGGAAATAAATGAAGTAAGTATACTGAGTTAGAGCTAGCTCTGATATCATCACCAAGACAAAGACACATTAGCTTTTAATACAGGTGTGTTTTTAATGTATATCATTTGGTATATATTCTCTTCCCCTGGTTGAAAAGGCTGAAAAAACCATTTTTTTAAAAAAAAAGAAAAGGTGAAATGCTTGTTTGTTTGTTTGTTTGTATCTGTTACTGATGTAAGGACTCCAAGTCATGAGTCTAATGCCCTGGGTTTTGCACCATTTCTTCTTATGAAGTAACAAATACTACCTTGTGCAGAATGTTCTCATTTGCAATTCCCCTTACCACCACACTTCCTCAGTGTAGATTTTTAAGTGGCTCCCCTAAGAGGAGAGTGCTTGCCCAAAGTGCAGAGGTGCTCACCCAGTCACATCAAGTGAGGTGCTGCTCCTTTTGGACCAGGGTCCCACCTGAATTTTCTGCTGTCACCTACTGGCTTCTGAGTCCACAATTTCACTTTCTTCCTTCTGAAATTGTAACTGAGCTATGAACACACAAGGAAGGAAAAGAAATAGTGAAAAGGAAAGGGATTAATGAAAATATAAGTTTTTCTGTGTGTACATACTTTAATTTCAAAATACTTAATTATATTGTGTATGTCTGCTCAAGCAACTGTTGTCAGGGAAAAACTTATGAAATTATTCTTTATATATATAATTTTTTTTCTTTATCTAAGAAAGTCTCTAACAACGGTGTCCTAAAAGAAGCAAAGTATTTCTATATTCTACTCTCACAGAAAAGAAAACTGTAATAAGGAGTTCAGCAGACTTTGAAGCACTCAAAAGTGCTGTGGTGATTGATAATGAGCTGAGTTTACCTGCAGAAGTGTGCCCTAGCTCAGAGAGGAATATGAAACTAATTCAGCTCATCTGCTGCTTACCATGATCTGCTGTTGATCTAACATACAAAGAAAAATTGGGATAGCTACCGTTGTTTGGATTTGCGTCAAAACATTATTAAAAAAAACATTATTAAAAAAAGGTTTAGACACAGTTAGTTCTCTGCAGCAAGCTCCTTACTTCCACTACTTACCAACAGCTGGGGGTTTTCATGCTCTGTGTTTTCTGTCAAAATAGTCAGAACAGCTTAGCACAAAATCGTAACGTCATACATGGCTGGACAATTTGACTGTTTCAATCAACAACAGGAGGATATTGCACTGGAGGGAAATTGTGATTTTCACAAAGGCACTGCTAATATTACAGTAACAAGAGAGCAATAAGAAAACAAGTAATTTCAACATGCTCCACTGACTTACGCTTACAAAATCACACATATAGACATATGTATATACATTTATAACACTCTTTTTCGAACACTAGAATGATCCTTACAAGGATTTTGGACAATTTATGTCAGACTCCTCTTGATTTGCTAGGAATTTGAAGGAAAAATCTTAAAACACCTGAAAATACTAAAAAATTCTTCTTAGATTTTTTGTCACTTCCCCCACACCTGCCTTTTTTTACTTGTACTAATATGATTGAACTCACTCTGGCAAAGCAGGATTCTTCTTCAAACATACAATTTCCTGTGGAGTCCCAAGCAAGCAGTGTTCAGTGAACTGCTTCTGCCCTAAAGCTCAGAGGGAAAAGTTTCTCATGGGTTGTTGCCCAAGAAAGGGCTCATGCGAAAGGGCTCATGTGTTGCTGTCATCCTTTTGAGGAGCACCACATACAGTAAGAGCCCTGTCCTCTGTGGTAGCTGTGAAACCTCAGTGTGCTGCATGTCCTGAGGCTGTAAAGTGCCCCTGGTGGGCCCTGGGTCCTCACCTCAGACACAGAATTCATGTATTGGGCAATTTGGCATAATGGCCCTTGACCTGAGGTGCCTACCCCAGTGTGCTATTTTGAAAAGGTTTTCCAATAAGCAAGCAGCAGTCTTCACCTGGACACATTAGCTGTAGATGTGTCTGCTAAGTAGGGCAGCTGAAAGAGAGCGTGTGACTTCCAAATTAAGTTCCAGTCCCACCATCATTCTGATGTTAACATTGAATATTCATGATCTTAAACCTTGATGGCTCCTTCCCATGGGACCTGACTGCTGAATCTCAGCACTTAGGCTAAAATGGCACAGGCTCAGAAGCAGGACTTGAAGCATTTTTCAACTTTATACTGGATAATTTGTAACTTCCATCTACTGCTTGCACTCATCTCTGTGGAGTCAAAGCTATGACCATTTTCCATGCAGGAATTCAAAGTGTTCTGTCCTGTCACTACTGTGCTCTCATTGCTACCATAATGGCCAAGATATAAATACATATAAAATGTGAGTTTGCAACTTTGTGGTGTATTTGGGGAAAAGAATTTGCAGCCAAAATAATGAGCCATAAAATTCAGGAGAAAAAAAAATAAGGCAATAGAACTTAGTTTTTCTAAAAAAATGAAACAAATTTCTCCTATTAAAATAAAAATCGCAAGTAGAAAATATCAGAAGGGTAAAATGAGAAAACAAACAAAGCTTAAATTAATTCTTTCTTCTGCATGTTTGAGCAAGTTTGCACATTCCTGTAGCCACTCTCATGGCAGTCAATGGAAACTGCAAGGTCTTCCCATAAACTGGAGAGAACACTAACAAGGATGTTCACTCTTTAGCAAATGGTGATAGAAACAGTCACCTCTACGGCTTTCTTGCAGCATGGTGTCTTCTGTATTTGGTGGGAAAACATTGTGTCTGAATTAGAAGGATTCATATTCCCCAGATGTTTTATGTTTTAGGAGCAGGAATTTGAATTCAGTTGTGATATAAAGAACAAAAGTTGTGTTCTCTCCAAGCTTTGCTGTTTTCTTATTTCAGTTGAAAGATGACTCACTATCCTGTAAGTTGATCACCTACCAATTATAGCATTATCATGCTGTAGATTGACTACTATCTTATAATTAAAATACAGGTATTCCAAATATTTTCCTACCATGTCTATATAGACCAAAATCCAAAGATCTGGGGTTTTTTTCCACAGATAAAATGAGCGTTTGGCTGCTCTAGTTCTAATACTACTCTTTAGGAGAATGCCTATTTGTATGCCACGAGGTTTTCTTCTGTATTTATCACTGATTTTGAGAATGATAATTACTTTATTTTGCAAAGGAGACTTAAAGAATGATAGTGGAAATCCATATTAAGAAATGCATACAATGAATGCTCAGTACTTTCATATACATAATAATTCTTTGAGTAATTAATTAAATCTTATATCTTTCTCAACTTTCAGCAAGCTTGAGAAGTATTGATCCTATGAAGGTTCACTGCTGTAAAACAACTTTCATTTTAAGTAAGTTTAAAAATCTACTACTCTTTCTATTATAAACTCTGTAAAGTTTTAAAACTTAGCTATAAAATTTCAGAAATAGTCAAGCTGGTTCACAAGGTGACAGGTAGGAGGCATCTTTTTTTCTTCTACGTTTTTAAGAAAAATAATTTATGTGCTTTTAATTTTAAAAGCACCAAGGTTGGCCTGCTGCTGCAATCTATTTTTTATGCTGACACAGCGGTACATCTTGGAGTGATGTGGGATGAAAAAGCTGACAACAATGAGAATGAGAAGGAGAGAGTCTGTTCTTTTGGAATAGGAGCTCATATTCCCAACCTATTACTCTAGTTAGTGTTCTTGTTGCTGCTGCTGTTAACTGAGGCAGTAATGTGAGTATTATTTAGAGCAGAAGCTATGTGATAAATATTTGACATTATAAATGGAGTTCTCTGTATACAAAGGAATAATTTTACCCATTTGTGTTTTTCTACTTAGTTATGACTCATTTTAGAATCATAGGATCATCAAGGTTGGAAGAGACCTCCAAGATCACCCAGCCCAACCCCCAGCCAGCACAGTCACTGTAACCCCCAAACCACTAAATCATGTCATCCAGCACCAGATCCAGATTGTCCTTGAGCACCTCCAGGGATGGTGACTCCACCACCTCCCTGGGCAGCCTATTCCAGTGCCTGACCACTGTAACCAGGAATCCTTTTTCTAATCCCTTGTCTCATCTCAATGCCATTTCCTCCACTCATAACCTTTGTAATACATCTGGAAGATATAAAGCGCAAATCCAACGGATGTGAGCTTTGGCAATGACATCAAGATATCTTCATCAGCTTAGAAATGTGCAACACAAAAAACCAAAGCAACACATAAATGATGGGTTTCTTCTCTCATCCTGGTGATGCTGCCTCCTGTTTGCACTAGGAGTCTTATGGACTGGAACTACAGCTTAGTCAGGATGCTGTGTATAACTGCACATCTTCCCTTATTTATCCCTATGGATGATCCCAAATGGCCTCCAAAATAGGCTTTCTAAAAAATCTTTTAATATTGCTTTACTATTTTACTGCACTAATTCCTAAAAGGCTCCAACATACTTTGTCTCCCCAAAAGATTAAGGGTACACTACAGGCTGTGGGAAACTATTCAGGTAGGCAAGGATGGAGGGAGGTGGTGAAGACAGCAGTCACGTCAGATAGCTTTAATAATCACTTCAGGAGAGTTGTTCTTTGAAGTCAGCTTTGAAAGACTCGGCTATTGATAAGGCAAATCAGTGAAGGGATTAAGGAAGGGGCAACATGAAGCTCAGAGGCTGTATCTCCTCAGTGCCAGTATACTTAGCTCTAGTAAATAATTGCATGATGTCTTACAATCCATATGTTTTGCCATGACAAGCCGTGATCAGATAAATTTTGTTTTATCTTTTGGAATAGCTGTCAGTCAGAAAACTAAATTAATTTGGATTAGTAAATAAGCTTTTCAAAGTCATGTTGAGGATTACTGTCAGAAGGATCATTCTTCTCTTTCAATAAGGCAAGCAGTCACATGCTGTACAGACATTGAACCCAAATACAGGAGACACCCATTGTATTGAATCCTACACTAGTAATCAACTCTCTCTAACCTCCCTGTAATGTGAATTTCTAGGACTCAGTCTGAGAAGACATCATGGAAAGAATATCTTAAAGGCCCTGTATCAAGAATTTGTTACACTTTCATCTTTGCTATGTGCATTTGTATTTCCAATTAGAGGTTTTTTTGAGGAGGGGATGAAGATACTGTGTTTTAATATGGAGTTGGTTTGAATTACAGCTCTACATCTATATTTAATATACAATTGCTTTTCTACAACAATTAATTAGATACTTTATTTTAAAGTGTGCTTTATGTTTCATAACTCCAGATACAGTAAAGTTGAATGGATATTAGTGTTATTGTTTTAATTAAGATGAGTCTAACAACTTGGTACAAATCCATGCATATAAATACAATATTAACAATTCTTATAATTTGATCTGTCAAAGCTTATTTTTATATGACTATTTCTAGATTTTCTACTTCTATAGTGAAGAAAAGTTATAGGAGAATTGTGGTCCATGACACAGCTATTAGAAATTCACACAATTACAGTATGAATTATTGCCACCATGTGAATATGGTTGTAAATTTGCTGGGTGACATCTGCTCTGTGGTAACTGTCCTGTGTGTGATCCAGCTCTGTCAGACAGGCCTGCTAGCACATCCATTCATGACAGATATGCAAACATCTTCAAACTGTGATCACACACACACACACACACACACACACAAAGGCTAAATTACATTTTAGTGCTGCTTTATTATTTATTCAAAGTAACATCACTGTTAATTTTTTAACATTCAAATAAGCATCTTTCAATTGAATAGGGTGTTTGCACTGTGCTCATTCCCTCATCATCTTACCATTACTGCTACTAAAGCACCAGGGAAATTAAAAGGCTGGTAGCACATCACATTTGAGGAAGTAATTTTACTTCTTTTGATTTTTAACATAAATTGAAAAGTTGGCTTGTGACTTCACAAACTCAACATGTAGAGCAGAATTCAAAACCCGCCCCCTGAAAACTTCTGAATAACAGAGTAACAACAGAAAATTATAACAAAACAACGATAAGATTGTGCATGGACTGCCAAAACCAAGCTTAATGTAATATTGAGATATCATGGTTTAAGTATTTCAATGTTCACAAATTAAACAAAACAAAACAAATTGGAATTACCATCCCTAGATGTGTTTAAGAAATGTGTAGATGTGACAATTTAGTGATGAACATGGTGGTGCTTATTCAGCCTTTGGACCCAATGATCTTAAAGGCCTTTAAAAATTCTGTGAGTTTACGATTGGTCCAATGATCTTAAAGGCCTTTAAGACGGCTGCTGAGGTGCTGATGAGATGAGGGTTTATTCAGTCTCACTCCAGGAAGGGAGCATGGTCACTGCGGGAGAGGGGGAAGACAAGGAGAGGGAGAAGGGGAGAGGGAAGGGGAGAGCAGTCTCCGGAGACCACCCGGGCAAAAGAGAAGGAGCCCACTCTGTTTGCACCCTTAACACAGAGGTTCAAAGTAGGCACGGTAAGATTCTCCAGCCAATACAGTTACAGACACACGATACTGCAGGGAGGGTACAGACTTGGGATAAACCATACACTTTCCAGGAGTGAGCCAGAGCATACCATTTCCATAAAATGCAATTCCACATTTAGTTAAGAGATTTTAAAGACCCTGACCTACCTTAAGAGTTTCTCCTTGTGACCTTACATGAAAGAGTTATTTAGGCATGTTGTGCAACTTCCTTACCTGGTGCTCAGGTTGGTGTCATGTGCCAAACGAGATTTGTCTCAAGTAAGGATAATGGTTCTCTTGGGAGAGGAAATGGTCTGTCCCTGTTCTCAACATGATTCATGTCAGACACTGCTGTAACAAAGACAACAATAAAACTCTCATCTGAAGTGAGGAAGAGCTTTACTGCACTGGGGAAAATGCTGTGCTATACTCATTGTTTTGTAAAGTCTTTCTTTTTTCATATATATATATCCATTAAAAATATCCAATAGGATTCAGAATCTTATACAAGTAAGAAGCTCTAAGTGAGCTGTATAGTTTCTCTCTTTCAGTGATATGTGTGTTCCTCTCCCCAGCAATTGATTGTCTCCAGCACCTTCACTCTCCAGCAGTGGCTGTGTCTTGCCCCTTCAGCTTGGAAAAGCTGACATGATCACAATGTCAAACAAGCTGATATCTGTAAGTGCTTGTTCAACACTTTATACCAGCCTGTGATACAAGTGAGCATGAGATGCAGAGATTAAACATGATTCAAATTATCTCACTCTTCCTCGGGCATCTAAGGGTATGCACATAGTTTCAGGGATTCATCTGGTGTTCTGTGACATTTCAGGTAACAGTGAGCTAGGTCCATATCTATTTTGCATAGGTTATATCTGTAAGAAAGATTCAGACTTCGTGAAGCTCAGCTTTTTTTGAGCAGTAGGAACATAACTGTTGGGGTTTTTTTTTCTAGTACCCTGTGGAGGAAATCACTATGAAATGTTTATGTGTGACAGAAGAGATAATAGTTTTTAAACCTTTTATTATATGAATTAAGGTTGCGAGGGAATATATATCAGCCATCCTGCCCACAACTCATAAACCACACCTCAAGCAGAAATATGGAATCCAAACTGGAACATGCAACTTCGTCCTTTGTTTAAAATCACCTACATTTCTCAACTATCTGTATTTTGCGTCAATGTACTGCTTATTTTCATGACATGGAACTTGAATGATTGCCCCACAAAATTAACAACTGTAAATCACAAGGTGAGGATTCAAATTTTTGATACATATTTTCTACAGAGATAGGATACCCTTTAAAAAGTAACACAATTTAAGAAATTACCATTTGAATGTTGAATTGATGGAAAAAATCTTTATGCAGTTCAGACTTTTGATTTTGCATAATTTACTTTGACAAAAATAAAAGCTTTTCCTTTAGCTTATTCTTCTTGTTCAGAATCAGTGTCTACAGTAAGCTGCCAAATTGTCACATTTCTTTTAGTTTTTTAATCCCAAACTATTACTATGTTTAATAGACATAGGAATAAAGACTGAAAGGAATTTCAGGAATCATTTAGCCCAATATTAAACATTTGAAGCATTTTACATCATAATATTTTTCATAAACTTTGCAAGCTTCTTATAAAATGAGCTTCCATTTGGCCCCCCAAGCTCCCAAGGGAAAGCTTTCCAGACCCCCTTTTCTCTGATAGTTCAGCCAAATGTATTCATGACCACTGAATATGCTTCTGCTCTTCTGACAGCACTGTTCTTTGTCTTGAATAGTTTTGGGTTTTTTTCCTTCTCTATAATTTGCCCTTACTAATGTATTTATAGAAAACAATTATATCAATCCTCACAGTCTTTGTTTTACTGGGCTAAATCCTCATGCTTTTGTGCTCTCATAATCTCTTCTGATAAAAAAGGCCCATTTGGTCACAAGCTATTATATAAATTTATTTGCATTTTTTTCCACATTCTAAAAATTCTCATAAGATCAAAGGGGGTTTTGGCAGAGAGGGTGTTTAGACCTGGGAGTTTTAATTTTTTTCCATCTTTTTGAAAAATACTTTTTTGATAAGGTATATAATTTCTTCTGAATTTTATACTTGGCTTAGAATCAAAAAAAAAAAAATATTGTGATCTTTTTGCTTAGTCATTTTCAGTTGATGGCAGGCAGATTATTACAGAAAACATCTTGATTAGTCCTTTCTGATTAGTCATCTCTATCACAAAGCTATCTAATTTTTCATAGAGCTAAAATGCATGACTTGCACTTGAACTAAAAAGAAAAAACTCAAAACTTTAAAGGTCTCAATTCTTGATATTTCCAAGTCTTTTTTTTTTTTTGTGGAATCCCATTTCCCCTCTCAGTAGTTATAACTGTGAGGGAATAGGAACACTGTAGCCATGCACTCCACCCTAGGATGCCCCTGTCCTATTTTGGCCATGACCAAGGTTTGCAAAAAGGCAAATTGTTTTTCTCAGCTCTGCTGCTAATCTGGCAGTTCCAAGGAGCTCTGTTGAAAATTCTTACCCAGGGTCATGGAATCTGACAATTGAACATAGCCCTCATCCCCAAATCCCAGTCTGATCTCCATCTGCCTCTGACTGGATTATACCTCTCACGCTCACAACTTTTCAGTTAATTGTATTAAATTACATTTTGTGTCAAAACAGTGTTCTTGTGTGACCACATACATGTGTACCTGAATATGAAAAGTAACACAGGGTTTCTGGATGCAATTACCTTTCAGTCTTTCAGGTTAATTCATGCAGTGTTTCAGTTTCCTTCCCTTCCCTTCCCTTCCCTTCCCTTCCCTTCCCTTCCCTTCCCTTCCCTT
>VXBR01007309.1:539915-597981 GCA_013400215.1 Cisticola juncidis
CCTTCCCTTCCCGCACCTTCCCTTCCCTTCCCGCACCTTCCCACACCTTCCCGCACCTTCCCGCACCTTCCCTTCCCGCACCTTCCCTTCCCTTCCATTCCCTGTTCAAAACAAAATAGAAAATCTGTAAACCCTGAATGCAGACCTTATTCCATACTTTACTGATCTCTGGGAATGTAGTTTGTAAGTGATGTTAAGCTTTGTGCTAGACTCTCGGTGATGAATCACTGGTTAGCCATGAAGAAGGAGGCTGCCATGTGTTCATGTACACATTAAAAAAAAATCTCCTGTTTATGGCTTAATGGTCTACTTTTAATCAGAAGATCAACTTAGGATGTCACAATTTTTACTTCTGTTTTTCAAATTCAAGATTTTGAAATGGATTCTTTGAAACTAAAGTTACCAAAGAATTCTACTGACATGACTACACATTACCTTACCTTAGTTTATTCATTTATTTGAACTGCACCACCGGTTACATCTATACTTGTTCTTACACTGCTTTGATTTAGCTAGAAGTGACTTAGTTTAGATTTAAATCTAACCATAAGGATACGCTGTATCACTTAAGAAAAAGACAATTTAGTTTTAATCAGAGTTAGAGTCAATAACTGGAGCAATACCGTCTTCTTATTACTCATGTTTAGTTTGCTATAATCACACTGATTAGAAGAGACACACCAGCATTTACCTTAATAATGTACTCTTTTCCTAATGACTGGATCTTTATGGTTTGGAAGACAGAGAGGGTAAAAGCCACGAAAGTTTCCTAAAGCTGTGATGCACTGGGAATAGTTCAAAACAGAGTCCAGAACTGGTGACCAGAGTACAGAACAAAAAGCAGCAGAAGAGCAAAAGTTCTCTGTAGCCGACAATTCCTTTGAACTCTCCCCACAGTAAAACAGACTTTAAAGGAGAGTGCACAGTTCAAGAATTGCTATGTTTTCCTTGCAACTGAACCCTTACAAGAACTGCCACAGCCAACAGCCATTTATTTAATCCGGTGCTCATTGCTCATCACTGACAAGACTGATAGCTAAGTTGTGGCTATTTTCCTCCCGTGTCCGCTCATCAAGAGCAAAGAAGTAAGAAGAGCAGATAGTTAATGGACAGCATTCAGTCAAGTAATCCATAAGGTGAGACCATAGGTGATTTAAGAAGCAACTTCTGGACATAAAAAGAGATATTTTGTGCTAAGGTAAGGTATGTATTTTCCAGGCTTGGATACTGTGACTTTTTTCTTGGGTGGGTGGGCACTGATCAGTTTTGAGTCATAGTGACTCAAACATGAGTTCCATCAGTGCAGGTACAGCTGGCAGATCTCCTGACATAGGAGAACCTTTTTCTGTGAAGGTCACTCAGTGGTTTCTGTGTCAAAAGAGCAAAGCTACTGTTGGGAATAATAAAAAGACCATTATGTGGCAGAGCTCTGCAAGCTTCAAAAAGGTTTGAAGTCTCATATTAGGGAAGCCTCCCTAAGCGTTTTCTGTCCTATGGAAGAAAAAGCTATCCTACAAATTTGTACCCTGATAACAACTGCTTTGGAAGGCAAACTCTCACCATGCGAGACAGCCTAAGAAGAGAGTTTGAAGCTGATTGTTAGAGGCAACCTTGAATGTTTAAACAGGCAGATCATGATGAGAGTCAGTGCTGAAGTTCAGTCCTCATTAGGCTTGGAAAAATAAGCTCACCTGATGAGTGCAGCTCATGGGTTTTTACCTAAGATTTCTGTGATCCATGTTCAAAACACAAGGAGATAGCGCGCTCAGAAAAGTGGGAGGTTAGCCTGAATAATGTCTGGGAATTGCAGCTCTTGTGGTTTTATGTGGAAATAGAAATGAAAGCAACATCAAAAACAGATCTGTTTTAGAATACAAAAAAGTTTCCTGGAATAGGATGGGAAATCGGCCTGAGCAACTGCTCAGGACTTGAGAATCTCATATTTAACAAATCCTAGAGACAAAAAGGCAAGTTATGCTGGAGAGCTCTTAATGCCCAGATCTGAAGCAGAGAATTGGATTTGGATGGATCTTGTCTGGCATGTTAGGCCATTACCAGCTTGTAAAGTTTCAGAATTGCAGGCTAAATATTGGCATAAAATGATGGGAAGATTTAAAAGAAATGATGCTGGCAAGGAAATAAACATAAAACCAGTTTTGTTTACATGAGGTGATCTGAGAATTCTAAAAAATAGATGGAAGATGAATGACTCTGCAATCTAAATATTTTAAAGAGTCTTTACATAATAACAAAGCCTATTTAAATGAGAAGATATATAAATAACTCAGGGCTACAACAAACAGATGAAACTGCAGTATAAGAAGTTGCAAATAAAAACTAATGATACATCTATAAATGGATTTAATCTCTTCCGGGCAGAAAGGAAACAAAAAGAAAACAAGACTTGTGAAAAGACATTTGAAACATAAAGTAATAATTTTGGCAAAGTCCATTTTAAAGTGCTTTTGTTAAAGAGAAAAAAGGGAAGTATAAACAGAGGATAGGATTAGAAGGAAGAGAATAATCACCACAAATATTTGTGTATTTTTGTCTTGTGTTTTTTTATCATTTTTTGGCTTCAGGTTTTAGCTTGTAACTTTCAATATGATGTGGAATGCCCAAGAGACTTAGTAGACTGAGGTTGATGAACAGCTTTCCCACAGGTGGGTTTTAATAAAAAAATCTCTGTGGCTAATAATCCCTTTGAAAAGCAGAGCTTTCAAATATATTCAAGATCTTCATCTCTTGGGAATTTTCATGATTGGGAGAGGAAAATATTTTCCTTGTGGGAAGTATTTCGTATTTTATATTTCTCTTTCATTCTCAGGTTGGAAGATCTGCAAAGAAGTTGAAAGCAAACTCCATAGGGGGTTTTCAGAATCAATATTATGGAAAAGAAACATATTTTTTTACATAAGGTTTTTAATGCCTGAATGTTGAGGATATTTCTAAATACAACCATTTAAATAAACCGTTCTCAAAAAACTTTTGAAAAAACAATTATTTTATATCAATCAAAAGGAATTTAGTTTGATTTTCATGAAAGCAGTTATTTGGCTTGAAAATCATGCAATTTAGATGTTCATATTTTTTTCAGTCATTTTTTAAACTTTAAACTTCAAATACTTCCATATTTTCATTAACTTTTTCTTCATGTATGCCCTTATAAAATTATGAATCAATTCTGATGAACTTAATTACAGTCAGCATATGTGGACTTACAGAACATGTTCTGTTCATATTCAACAAATAATACTCCTCAGCTCCTTTCATAAAGCACAAGTTTTGAGTTTTATTAGTTAATAGATTTGTCTACTAGCAAAAGGTGGCAGAAGTACCTCCCACAGAGGCTTCTCAGTTCAAATTGTCCAAGTGACAATATGTCCCTCTGGCAAATAATTGCTGTCTAACAGCCACCTCTTCCCCACTTTTTAAAAAAATTGCTGAAGCTTCAAAATCCAGGTTTTAGTCTGAATAAAAAACACCATGTTTTTATCTTAGATTTTTCACCAATAAATCTGCAATTTCCTGTTTTCCTGAGAATAAGAAAGCAATTACATTTGTAATATGGTTAATCTCAGAGGGCTAAGATAGGTGAAAACTGCAAATAATTGATGACTGTATTCTATCTGTGTTACAGTCTAGAAGCTTAACTTACTTTCAGAACCACAGAGAAATTTTTATCTGGGTGAGGATAGCCTGGTGCTGACCTGAGGAACTGGGAGGAGAAGTAAGTATATTCCAAAATTAGAAACTAGATCAAAAGCAACCACACCTGTCAAAGTTGGACTTTGACACACTCTGGTGTTATTCTAGATCTAAAATATCTATTTTTTATACAGATAAAATGCGCATGAGATTTATTAGTATGTAACAGAGTGATCAGTAATCAATATGAAATAAAAAGGATGATTTTTAATAACAAGACTTTTAGATGAGCTCACTGCATGTAAGGAGATGAATAGGAATTAGACTTGCTTGATTAACTGTTTATGGAGCAACTGGTGCCTGTAAAAGCACATGGATGTGAAAAAGACAACTGTTTCAAGTCAGGCAAGATGGGAAAAAAATATATATATTTATGGAAGCCTGACATTCTTCCATCTGAAAGAAACTATTTTATTCAGATGTCATCACCCTGTCTTCAAAAATGTTTAAGGCTGAAACAGATTCAGAGGAAGATGTCTAAGCACTGATACTGGAGGACCTATTTTTAGATGCAAGATGAATACTGCTTCTCTTGTATGGCTGAGTGAGATGACGACTAAGAGAGGAAAGGGTTCCTTGGGTTTTGTTTTAGAAAAATGTGGAATTTATGCACCCATCCACCACACTCACAATCAGATTTTATTTTTACAATCTCTGTTGGCAGCTGAGGTCTGCAAGAGAAGATTTTATTAGGGTATTTTATCTTCACATAAAATTCATTCAGTGTCACTATAACTTCTGCCTTTAGCACACTCTGGTTTATCTGATTCTGTATTCATGTAAGTAATTGCATTAATAGATTGGCCCATAACTGGACATACAAATGGTCTTTATCTTTCAAGATTCCTTGATTTTATTTTTTAGTTGTGTTCCTCTAAGTATTTAATATTTTCTGAAATGCAGGTGGTAGATTTTGGGCTGAGTTCCTCAGTACATCAAGTACTACAAATTGATAAATATTTGTGGAATGATGAGATAAAAATTTCAGAAATGTGATGGGAGAGTGCTGCTTTTTCTATGTTCTTCCCCTAAGTGCTCTGTATTTTTGTGATCTTCAATAAAGATGGTTTTTTATGGCAGATAAAATTTCTTGGGGATTCCAAGTTTATAATGCAGATGCTATTTCACCCTTGGCTGAAATATTTGAAGTTCATGGCCTTCAGTGTAAGCAAGCTAACACCTTGCTGTCATCGTTGGTCTATTTTTAATTGCATTTTCAGACTTCAAAGTACCATGGGTTACGTCTGGTCCCAGAGCATTTTCAAAACAAGCCTGCAGTCCTGCAGTCTAAATGACTGTATTCTCTTCTTATGCAAATATAAGCACAAGCATTGACAAAGACCACTTGCTGCCATGGTGATAGGAGGATTTTCCCCCTCTCTGCTCCCACAGTTTATAAACATGCTTCTTCTGCTTCTTGAGATTTAGGTCTTTAAATCATCACAAAAAAAACCAAAACCAAAACCAAAACCAAAACCAAAACCAAAACCAAAACCAAATCAAAAAACAAACAAACAAAAAAACCCAAAACAAAACAAAACAAACAAACAAACAAACAAAACCCCCACCTGTCACTATCGTATTTTGTAAAAGTAATATTTATTTACCATCTGAAAATATTCTAGGACATCCTGAAACTTAAATTACTGGTGGAATTAGGTTGCTTTAATTAAAATCTAGAAGTAATTAAAAAAGAAAAAGATGTGTTGAAAGAAAGTCTCAATGCAATCATGAGCCTAGGGACCTATAGATTTGAATAATGAAGTATTTGAAGGGGATCTGACAAATGAAGTAAACATTTTAATTTAATTATACTAAAAACCAAAATGTTTAAAATATAAACTGACAATTTCATTCAATGCAAAAAATTAACTCCTTCCTAATATATTATCTACTACATATTTGCTCTAAATTACATCAACCAGTGAGAAACTTTTTCATGTCTGTTAATTTAGAGTGCTCCCAGGGAACACGATACATACAAAAAGCAAGTGTAGAATATTATTATTTCTTGGAGTATGATTNGCTTCTTCTGCTTCTTGAGATTTAGGTCTTTAAATCATCACAAAAAAAACCAAAACCAAAACCAAAACCAAAACCAAAACCAAAACCAAAACCAAATCAAAAAACAAACAAACAAAAAAACCCAAAACAAAACAAAACAAACAAACAAACAAACAAAACCCCCACCTGTCACTATCGTATTTTGTAAAAGTAATATTTATTTACCATCTGAAAATATTCTAGGACATCCTGAAACTTAAATTACTGGTGGAATTAGGTTGCTTTAATTAAAATCTAGAAGTAATTAAAAAAGAAAAAGATGTGTTGAAAGAAAGTCTCAATGCAATCATGAGCCTAGGGACCTATAGATTTGAATAATGAAGTATTTGAAGGGGATCTGACAAATGAAGTAAACATTTTAATTTAATTATACTAAAAACCAAAATGTTTAAAATATAAACTGACAATTTCATTCAATGCAAAAAATTAACTCCTTCCTAATATATTATCTACTACATATTTGCTCTAAATTACATCAACCAGTGAGAAACTTTTTCATGTCTGTTAATTTAGAGTGCTCCCAGGGAACACGATACATACAAAAAGCAAGTGTAGAATATTATTATTTCTTGGAGTATGATTGAGTCCTCACTTTTAGGAAATATATTGTTAACTTTAAATATGTAGCACTTAACCAGCATTTATTTTATTCACAATTCTTGTTTTACATTCCTTCAACTCACCTGTAGCAGCCAAAATACATAAGGAGCAGAAAGACTCCAGAGCTGTTAATTCAGATGTCAAGCACGTTATCGTAAATTGAACAGAATCATAAATGGTCTTCGTAAAGTTCTTAATTCGACGAATGTGCTGGTCAAATGAGGGATTATAAGAAACACACTTTAAATAAAGTCTTTTTTTATCAGCTTTATGTTATTCAGTTTCAGACATGCTCATTTATTCTCAGTTTTTCAAAGATTTAGATTCAGCCAAGAAAAAAAGCTTACAATTATTCTATATGAATTTCACTTATTCAAATTGTTCAATAGATGCATCTGAACAAGTATACATCCTGTTCAGTCATCATTCTGAATCCTAGGTATTATAAAAAGCTTTTCATTATTAGTTGACACTTTCCACAGTTTCTGAACAACAAAATACTTTATTCTAATGATTTTTTTTCTCTGGAGCTGTGAAACTCAAAGGCAAGGTTTCTAATGCTAAAGAGGCCTTCTGAGACAAAGATTTGCAGCAATATTCCTTAATCAGAAATATTAATATACCTTGACAAAAATCTTGTTATTCTATACTCTGCCTATGGTGTTTATTCTGAAGTTCCACGTGTGTCCTGAACCCTCCATTGAAGATCTCAGTAGATTCCCAATTTCTTCTACAGGACAAGAACCCTTTCTGTTCTCCCAAAGCTCACTACTATACAAAGTTATCATTTTAAAGGCTATTTTGAACTAGCAGTCGTTTGATGGTTTTATTGATCCAGCTTTGGCCACGAGGTGATCTGTTATCCTGGAGGCAGGTGTGTTGCAAGATTATTTTGTCTGTTCTACCAGTCACATATTTTGATAAAATTAGTAAGTCTACAGCTTTGTAAAAAAGTACTCCTGATCTACTTCATATACATAGGGAACACTCTGTTTATCTTTTTTCTGTTGTTGTGGATTTTTTTTTGGTTTTTTTTGAAATATCACATAATTCTTTTTGCCAAGATAACTAAGAGCTATTAAAAACAGCCGTCATGACTTATTCTAGCAGCCAAGTGTCTCTTCAAAAGGTTGTGAGTTAGGAACCAGAAGTTCTTCTTACTTTTCAGAAGTAAATATTCAGTACAGATAAATTAATTCAGCCATAAAACATAATCTCAATTACCCCATGGCTCCTTCACCACTGACAATAGATTGAAGCTGAGGGGAGTTGGAGCATGATGCAGCTTCCTCACTGAAATGAATAAATTATTTCAATGGGTTTGCACAACCAGGGCTTTAGAACCTGTTGTGGAAAATAAGCTTTACTGTCTATTCAGTTACAGTTTATTAAGGAGACATTTCTAGTTAGGTCTTCTTGACTTCTAAGCCTTCTAAGGAGACCTCAAACTAGTTGTCATCATATATTTTTTCAAGTTAATTCCAGAGCAGAGTTTTTATTAGTTTTTATTCTTGTGTTTATTCTCTACTTTCCTCTAGGACTACTCAGTTTGAAGAATTCCTGAGGTGCTGAAAAGAAATTTTTTTTTGGTTTATGAAAGAATTGCTCAGGAACAGATTGGTCTTTCAGAACACCTTTCTTCCAGTTTACTTGGCCTGGGAGGCTGTTACTGTAAAAAACTACGTCTCTGCAGGACTAATGTATAAATCAAGCCTATGATCTGAGACACCAAAAGAAATATTTATCAGCTGGAGATCTTTTAAACCCTAATCCAGACTGTGACCCAGATCATATTGTGTTATGTCACAATGTTGCACGGAGACTATGTCTAGAAGAAAGTGAAAGACAAATTAAGATTTCTGCCAAATGATTGATGAACTCTACTGAAATTAATGCTTGTTTGCAGATGTAATCAACACTTCAAAGAGACCAGCAGAATTTTTGGAGTGACTGCTTTGCAAGGATGAAATTATTTTGAACAGTCTACAGACTATCAAAACACATGTGGGGTATTTTAATGATAAAATCAAAATGCCATTCTGCTTTACATCTTCTGTTCTACAGCTATATCTCAGCCTCAGTTTATGTCCTGGAAATACACGCATTTCAGGCACACAACAAATATATACAAGACAGGAAGGTGCAAGCAGTTGAGAAGCATGGCACAAACAAACATTTCTTAAATATGATTTGTCTTCTATTGTGAATGTGTTTAACAAAATTCATAAACAAACTAAAGGGAAAAGAAAAAGAATAAAAAGAAAAATGGGGGGGAAAAAAAGGAAGAAAACAGAAAAGGAAAAAGGAAAAGAGAAAAATTTTAAATAAGAAGGGGGGAAAAAAATGAGCATTTTTTACCAGTTAGTATCTCAGTTAATTAGGCTTGTGCAAGCATGGAGAAGCAAGGTGGATTTCAAATTGCCCTGTGATCAAATATTTGTTTATAGAGGTCATTTATTTTGCATATTTGAAGTACTTGTTTTTGGAGATAGATGAATCACAAGGAATAATAATAAATCCTAGTTCCTAGACTGATAATTTTTTAGATTCACTAAAGAACAATATAACCAATTCCTCCCTCTCCCCTCCCCTCTCTCCCTTTTGTGCCCTCTAGAGATTATTTTTGTTGACTTTTATGTCACCTTGATTGTTGCCTTAGAGATTTTAAAGCATCCATGTATTTTATGGGATTAGCTGTAGAGTTTTTTTAGACAGTTTTGATTCTGAGGCTAAGAATCCAAATTGCATTGAAAATATGATTCATACTTTAGTATTAAAGTTGCACATGTTTGATATACATTATTTGGAAATTCCCCTGGGGATTTTAATACAGCAGATTCTTCTACATATTAGTGTTATATGAGCCACACAAAGAGAAATGTTGTGTTAGAAAAAAATGTACAGAAAAGTAAAGCAAATTAGTTTGAACAAAGCCTTAAAAAATTTTAGCATACAATGAACATAATTGTGTAAAATCATGCTTTTTTACAGTTGATAACAGTATCTGGAGACTGCAATACACAAAAGGTGAGCTTTATAAAAAAGTAACTCTTGGTCATAGTAAAAAGGGAAAAGTACATTCCATCTAATATAAAGTGAATGTCAAGACATTTGCATAGGAGGGAGAAGGGTCTGAACTTTTTATTGTGCTATTTAAAACATGACCTTTGCTTCTATGCTGCAATTGTTAATGTAGGCAAAGAAGCTTACTAGCGGAGACTCCAAATCAGACAGGACAAACCTTCTGAGACTAACAACATATTTTGCCTTCAAAGTCTGTTATGCATTTCCTCAGACCTCCATTACCAGAGGAATCTGCTACATAGGGAAAGGAAGAAGTAATAACTTCTATTTATTTGCAGACCTAATGAACTATACTGCCCAATTTTGAACCCTCTGTTAGTCACAGTTTGGTGGCTAAAGGTTTCTGTTTGAGGTATACAAAAATGAATTAAAATGTCCTTGATTCCCCTAATGATTATTTGATAAAATCAAGAATCTTGTGAAACAACGTAAAGAAAAATCTTTCAAAAAGAAAAAAAAAAAATTATGTTTCTATGCATATTCATACATTCCTATTATGTATTTCCCATCCACATATATAATTTAGTATGACAAAATATCTGAAAGAACACAGTGGTGATGACATGAAAGTTTATTTAGATGAATGGATTGGCTCAATGTCTAATTTTGAGACATCAAATGATCTTAATATCATATAAAGAGCCAAATACCTTATACTTTTTGTGCGCATAGAAATTTTATGCCACTGCCATAAAAAAGATATATTTAGAGTGTTTAAGAAATTTTATTCTCTTTCAATATAAAAATTCTGTGATAATAGTTTAATTGTGTTCTTGCTTTTATACTTTCTTTTTTTTTCTATTATGATGTACTGTGATAATGGACTTTTTGGAGCAAGAATTGAACGTTAAAAGCATAACTGATATATTAATTCCTAGCTGGAAATTTCCAAAGTGTTTTCCCTTGAAAGTGATTACCATGCACTATAATCACTGTATGTATCCTAAAATGCTCTGCAATCCTTAAGTTTGAAACATATTTAGGTAAAGGGAAAAAAAAAAAAACAAACCCATGCTTATGCAAAAACACCTTTTCCGAAATAACTAAAATCCTTAAGGAGAAAATGGGGAATAGGAGATATATACGTTCATACAATCGGATCTCTAAATCAAGGTAAATCTGCTCTTAATCCTGAAATAAATTCCAGATACATTTGGAGGCAACTTTTTCCTAAAACAATTATTCATTTACCCAAAGGTATATCAAGGCAGCTAAAACCTATCTTTTGTCTTGAAATTCTTTTTCTTACAGCACCCTTTTTAATTTACTTATGACAATAACAATTCTTTTAACATAATCCATTGTCAGTTTTGGAGGCATACACTGTGTGAAGAGAAAGATTTTGACTAATTGATATAATGCAAGGTGTCTCTAAAACTCAGACATACTTCCTAAAAATAAACACTATTAGATATTATGTCCATACTAAATCTTAGTAAAGCATGTCCTACACCAATATTTCACAGTATTCAGTAATAAAATTGAGCAAGATTAAAGTACATGTGTTATTGCTTTTAGAGTTTTCCTAATTGCAGGTAATCCAACTTAGTCCAAAGTAGTTGTCTCAAATGAAGATTAGGAAATTATGTCCTCTGGAACTTGGCTAAAGAGACAGATTTTAATTATTTGAGAAGCTATTATCCTTTTTTCTTTTGGCTCAAAGAAGGATCCAAGAAAAAATAGGCCCATCAGTCTTACTTCAGTGTCTGGGGAAGTTATGGCATGAATCCTCCTGGGTGAGGCTGAGATGTCAGATGAACAAGTCAGATGAACCACATGACTGGGAAAACCACATGAATTCATCAAAGGAAAATACACTGGACAAACCTGATTGCCTTCTATGACAAAGTAACCTGTTCACTTGATGTAGGGTGAGGTGGGCATTGTCTACCTGGATTTCTCCAAGGCTTTTGACATGTTTACGCACAGCTTCCTTCTGGAGAGAGTGGTGCAGTATATATCCAGACATGTGCTCAGTGTGGTGGGTGGGGATCTGGCTGACAGGGTCCACCCAGAGGGTGGTGGTGAACAGCTCCTCTTCAAACTGGAACCTACCAGAAGGGGGGTCTCACAGGGATCTGTGTGGGGCCCAACGCTGTTTAAGACCTTGATAAATGCTCTGGATAATGGGATTAACTGTACCCTGATAAAGTTTGTCAATGATACCAAACTGACTGGGGAAGTAGACACGTCAGAAGGGACAGTGACCCAGAAGGAAGACAGGAATAGTGGAATAATGCAGCACAGGGGTACAGGAAGAGTGTTAACAAGACCCTCATGTAATTCCACAAGGACAAGTTTAAGGTCTTGCCTATGGGAAAATATGATCCAGGAATGTAGCATGGTCAAAGATTTACCTGGTCTTTAGAAAGGGACCTGGGGGTCCTGGTGCACAACCAGCTCAATACAGGTGAGCATTGTGCTGTTCGAGCACTGGAAGCCAAAAGGATGCTGGATTGCATCAACAAGAATGTTACCAGCAGAAATGCACTCTACTCACTTGTCAGGCCCCACCTGGAATACTGTGTTTGGTTTTAGTTCTGAGGTTACAAAAAAGGATGCAGACAGTCTGGAGGGTCCAAAAAAGGGTCACAAAAATGATCAAAGGACTGGGAAGCCTGACATATAAGGAAAAAGAAATGGGTTTATTCAGCCTTGAGAAAAAAGATTTTTGGGGAGACTTCATTACCATGTTCATGTATTTAAATGGTGACTATAAAGAAGATAAAGGACTTCCTTTTTACAAGGAGTCACATGGAAAAGACAAACAATCATGGGTACAAGTGACTCCAGTAGAAATTCCAAGTAGACACAAAGGGCAAACATTTCACAATGAAAACAATCAGCCATTGGAATAATCTTCCCAGGGAAACAGTGGATTCCCCATATTGATCTGGACAGAATGCTAAGCCATGTTGTGTAGGCTCTGCTTTTGCTGAAAACATTTGGACCAGATGATCCTTGAGGTCCCCTCCAGCTTGATATTCTATGATTCTATGATTTCAAGTACATCATTTAGAAAACCATCAGAAAGAACTCTACAGAATATAAAGAACAAGTGTGTGCTGTTTTGTGTGAGTTTTATTGGATTACTATCTATCAGCTAGTCTGTGATGCTGGTTATAAATAATTTGAAATTTATGTCCATTCTGTATGATTCATCGTCTTGTATTACTTGAATTCAATCAGACCAAAAATCTCTATTCTAGCAACAAATTTGCCAGTAGTGCAATACAATAATTGCACTTCACTGAATCAAAGTCATGTACTTTATACTGGAGTGGCTGATTCAGATAATAAGATTAATCAAAGAGGGTCTAGTGTACATGATGTACTTCTTCGTATAGTGTACTATAATTCTGGTCCATTTCACATGAAATAGATTATGTATACAGCATACAAAGATATTTACTTGATTGTTTGACCAGAAATAATTTTATTCTGGAATTCCTGAGAGCATGTACATTCAAGAAAAATGCATGCTAGACCAAATTTTAATGAAAATGCATTATAAAGGATCATCACGACTGCTGGCTCAGTTGTGTAAAGCTTTTTGCATGCTCTAGAGACAGATATAATACCTAAGGCAGAACAGACACCATTCATTAATGGTGCTTCTTTTATTATTAAAGAGAGAATGAACAGAGGCAATTAATAAACAGTGGTTTACTGAAGAGCTTTCAACAGAAATTAACCTTTTTAATAATTTATAAGGTAGTATCAGAGCTAACAGTATTGTGTTTCATCTGAAATTGGTGTTGAAACTTGTCTTCAAATTAACTTCTCTTTGCAACATATAAAACACCAAAGTTTAAAGCTCAGTTTACAGAAGATATTGCTTAGTGATTTCTGGAATCTGCAATCTTAAGTTAGACAGGAAGGAAAGATATTGGTAGTGTAGAATAATCTCAGAGTGATATCACTTGGGAAATGACACTCGGAAATCAAGATACAGACATCGTAAAGAAGTTTTCTTGATCTGTTCAGAGGATAATGGAATAATAAAAAAGATTATTTTTAAAGATTTTCTTTCCCTATTGAATGTATTGCCACATACACAAGTCCTTAACTTCTGACTGATTGACAATGTGTTAGACTTTAAATGTACTAAATTTGTGCTTTTATGCAATATGCAGCCTGTCATCACCCTCCCCCCCTAAAAAAACCCAACAAATTCAACAACCCAGAATAAAAATAACCAATAGCCAACCAATCAACCATCTAGCCTGACAACAACAACAGCAACAAGGACCACAGCTTCAGGTCAAGCTGAATGCAGTCACCTTCTGCCTGCAGCTTTTTTCTTGTCACAGTGCTCGGGGTGTCATCTGGGTATCTTGACATCACCTGACATGAACTACAATCATAATAATGAAGACTACACAGACTACTGACCTTTGTGGTGAACAACAGGGCAAACAACAGAAAGATCTGACAGGAAGCTTTTATGTCCTGGAAATGTGTATGTACCTTGTTATCCTGGTTTAGGGCAAATTTTAGGAGGAAACTTCTGAAGTGGTCTCCTTTAAAAGCAGATTTCATTGGGCCCTTCTGCAACCATTTTGGGAGAATAATCTCCTTGGAGAAAAGTGGAAAAAACTATTTATTTAACAAGAAAATTCTTCACAAACATGAGAAAATGTATAATATTAAACAGTGGAACCTTTGGCTGTTCTGAAGAGATGGCAAATTCAGAAACTCCTTGTTGTGGGATGTAGCTCAGCTCGCTCAGTCGCCCATCAGTCCCTCCTGTGCTGCAAAATGCTGTCCTGAGCGTTGATGGGCCACAGGTGTGAGCTCCCAGGATTTTTCTGTGTTTTTGGTCCAAAGCAGGGATGGTCAGTTCCAATAAAAAGAAAAGCCACAGTCTTGGGAACCTCTCTGCCTCTCTCTCCCTGCAAAAGCCAAGAACTCCGAGAGCACTGAGAGCCTTATCTCCCTCTCGCTGTCCAAGCCTGGCAGCACAGCCCATGAGAGAGAATGTGGGGGAGCAAATGCAGTTTCTGAAAACAAACTACACCCTTCTTCTCCTCTCTTCACTCTCAGATCTGGTTTTAAAGGCACAGAACTCAATATCCAGCATAAACGAAACAGACAACTGGGGATACAAGCATCATAAAGTTGCCCTAGGAGACTACTCCTTTTGTTCTTAACACTGATTTCTGCAGCTACTACATACTTCATTTCTAGTAGCAATGTTGCCTGAACAAGGAAAACAGAGAATTGTATGTGAAGTGAACTTTGCTGCCATTTACTTCCTCTGATCAGAAAAACCAATGCCTTTCTTTACACTGATCTTACTGAGCTGCAATTTATTCTGTGTCTTGATGTGGTCATTCACTAACTCAGTTTTTGCTTTGGATGATGCTTTTTGAAACTCTAGATCATGACCATGAGCAGTGAACAGCAGTTATCAGTGCTGACTGATCTACTGCTTTTTTTCTTTGGGAATGTTACAGATTTAAGGATTTAAAGGCGGGCAGTGTCTTTCCTTCAATTTTTCTAATTTTTTGGTTTAAAATCTGGTATTTCTAATAGGGATTTAATTTATGTTTCAGATGAGTACAGCTATTGTCTTTCCTTACAAAAGTCTTTCAGCCCTCAGAATAATTTAAAAATCAAATAATTATGGAAAAACCTCTTTAAAAGTTTTCACAAACCTGTCCTTATAATTTGGGATTTCTGCTAAAAATGGCTTAACCACTCTTAAGCAGGCCTCTTACCCACTCACGATGAACTGGAGTTAAATTCTAATTCCTCTGCACTGCAACATATTACTCTTTATTTTTCCTCCTGGCAATGACTGCTGAATATTTAGACCTCTTTAGCAGGCATGGGTGTTGCTCATGACATGTTGTTACTATGGTATAACTGAAGACAGAAGGAAATAGATGATACTTCTTTATATTCTTTTCCTAGAGCTTTTGTTGACAAGGGGTGAGCCAAATTTATGTCATTTCTGTTGTGTCTGACAGTTAAATTCTGTTTAGCTACTCCTGGTTTTAAGGTTTGTACAGAAGACGTGTTGGGCCTGAGCAAAAATGATTGCTCAGCAGCTAAGACACTGATCTAAGACTATGGAATCCTGGGAAAACCAATTTTGTGTCTTAATATTCCAACCTTCAGGTGGGGAATAATATTTTCTAATCTTATGAGTATTCTGTAAGGAGAAAAATTATAGAGGTGTTAATTTTTAAATAATGATTAAGTGAATCACATTATGCCATCAGAAGGTTGTCATTTCATCTCTTCTATCTTTTCCTTCAGATACAAATGACAACTCCAATTCTTTTCTCTTGATTTAATGAAAAAAATTGTTAGAATAGCACATTTTCAATGAAGTTCACTTTATAGCTGCTTTAGAGCATAGAAAAGTCAGATATGAAAAAGATATATTTATTTTGTTGACTAAACTTTCTTCTTCCACAGGACAGTTGGGAAGGGAAACCACTGTAGTACATAAAAAAAGGAAAATTAGTTTGTTGAAAACCAGGTCATCAGAAGAACACGAGATGAAGCTGGCATTATTCCTTGTTTCAGGATTTTTTTTTCTTGCTGGCAGAACATGCTTTAGATTTTGTATATTAAGTGAACTTTTAGAGGCTTTATACAATCTCAGGTGTGTGTGTGAGTATATTCTTTAAAACTAGTTAATATCTGACCCTTAATTTTGAGACTGGACAAATAAATAGCAGTCACAAAAGGTTGTTTTTCTCTGTTTTTGAAACCATCTATCTGCATTTTAATCTTGAAGAAACTTGTCTGCATTAGACTGTTACAGTTACATTGCCTGGCTTCAAGAGTGGCTTTTTTTACTAGGCTTAGCATATTTTTAATAGCATAAAGCACTTCTTCAAGTTGCTGATCATGCTCTGCAAAAATGTCTACCTCAAGGCTTTTTCTAAAGCAGAAATACAGAACACAGAGAAATATTTCACAACATATTGCATTACATGTAGAATATTTTCTTTCTGAAAGAGAAATATTCTCTTAACTGAAAATATTTATGAAAAATGTATTTATGGTATAAGCTTTCCAACCTGTCTGCTTTGCAGCAGGTCACAGATATGATACTGAGGAGGACCCTTAGGTCAGAGGAGTACCTAATTTTTTTGCAAGAGGTTCTATTCAAATTTTACCAAAACAGATGATTTAAAAATTGTTCTCTGTTTGGTTGTTTGTTTGTTGTCAGAATGTGTCAGCAGCTAAAAAAATAAATAATGAGCATAAATATTTTGAGATAAATGCAATGGTTCAGTCAAAAATGAAACATATAGGGAAGAAATTAAGGCATGGCAGAAGAGAATATTTTCTTCAAGCCCAGTGAATCAGTAATGAATAGCCCAGTGCACCAGGAGTTTTGCCTCTTTATATCAAGAACAAAGGGTGAACTTCATCCCTGAGCCTTACCCTGTGTCTAGCACCATGGCTGTATAAACTTATTTCAAACAATGATGTATCAAATAATTGAAACAGATTTTATGGAGAAAGAAGGTGGGAGCAGGGAACTTTTCTCTTTTTTTGGTTTGTAAACTGAAGCCATCTAATTTCTTCTGCTTCAGAAAGAAATATCCCTTACTTGCAGAAAGCAGGTGTTATTCACTTAACACTTCACTGTGTGCAAGAAGTGCTCATAGAATATTCCAGCTGCTAAGAAATAGGGTCAGGATGCTGCATTGTAGAGATTTAACTTTTTTATGTAGTCGTTGTAGCCCATATAACTTTGGTACAATATTGTTTTCTATGCCTCTTACAAAACAGCAGATATTTATTTAATTAGCAACACCACACTTGTCTAAATTATTTGTGTGGCTTGCTGCTAAGTTTCATATGAATTTTGAATTTTGAATTTTCTAACTTCTTAGATTTTCTAACTTCTTCTGGATTTTACAAATAATACTTTTCCTTTTTTTTTTTTCACAGTGAAGATTATATAAACACTTTGTTTTTCATTTGTTCATACTATTCGTTTAAAAATATCTTTTAAATGATGTTTGAAGCTCTCACCAAAAATCCAGGGGGAAATCCTAAACTTTGGATCCTTTCTAAAAGCAAGTCCACTCATTTTGTTGGCTTTTCTTCAAAAGTTCTGCCTTTCTCTTACCCAAGATTCTTTCAATCAGGGAATTTGACTAGATGTTAGACATGACAATTTGTTTTCCATTTTTCTGTTCTCTAACAAGTCCTGAACAAACAAAATACCATCATACTGATAAGCAAACTGGTATGGCTCAGTTGACCAGCAACTGGACTCTGTAAACTTTTTTATTCAATTTAGGTCCCTGCTTTTTTTTTTTTTTTTCACAGTGGTAAGGAGAAGAGTTTGTTTGTTTGTTTTTGTTATCTAGTAAACTGAAAGTCCTCTTTCAGTTTTTTTGGTTTACATTTTCAAGAAAGACATGAAACAATCCATATTTTTCCCTGTAAGACACTTCTGAAAAATCTAAAGCTAATTCCGTTTTTTTCCCTCAGTCGAGTCTTGAGAAGCCAAACACCTTAACTCTTCTCATATGTTTCAGCCATACTAATTGTACAAAATATGTGGCAAATGCATACTGAGACTAAGTATTTTGAATAGCACAGCAGTTTATAAATCTGTAGGCTTATTAATCTTACAGTAATTCATAACGGACCTCAGAATTTTTATTCGTATTTTAAAATTTTAGCAGGATGTTCTAATGAGTTTGGTAAAGTATTTAATTTATATATGTCACTTGATTTTGAAAGAAGTGTCTCAGCCAGATGCTTCACATAGACACCCTCTGTCTCTCAAGTGGCAGAAATTCTCCTGTGCAGTATCCCTCACTGGATGTTTTGGAAACCATTCCATGTTTACAGAGGTGGGAACATGGCGATCTAGGCCGAGCACAAAAGCAGCATACAAAACAGGGAAATGATAGGACCCTTGAAAAGAAGATCACTATTTTTCCTGTTGTTCAACATGCAACAACTGTCTTTTGTTGCCAGTATTGACTTGCTAGGGAATGACCCATACCATTCTTGTTTTCTATGTCATTATTCTTTTAAAACTCTTCTGAGCTATGCCATTGCTATATGACATTTTTAAGACAAGATGAAGGTTTTATGAAGCCCTTGTGGGTATACACACTACTGCCCACAAAAATATATACTATGGATATTTACATGCATATCCAGATATACACAGTGTGTATATAGACATACATAAGATGATTTTGGTGTGGATTCAGCGGTTAGATTTGTACTCCATGCTGACTATAGCTCTGTTTCCTTGTCGTGAATGTAGTAAATGGGTTTTGCAGGTACTCTGGTCTCAGGTAGAGGGCTTACAGTAATATATATACTAAATATACAGTCCCTAGACCTTTTGTACATTACTGGGATCTTTTTTATCTTGTGAAGCAGTCATTTTATTGCTCCTTGGAGATAACAGTCATTTCATTCTGTTTCAGTTTAAAAGCTCCTGCACAGTGATGATCTAACTTCAGTTTCACTTGCTTTTTAAAAGCTTTAAATTTCTTCAATACAGTGACAAATTGGAGAGGATTTAATTGCTTATCTGACATCCTTCATAGCCAGTTTCTTAACAAAAGTGAGGAAGGGTGTTGGAGAAAAATCACCTATGTACACTTCAGAACACATCTGTTATTTAAAACACATTAAGAATACATGTTCCTTCCAAAATTTTTATTCCAATCTCTTCCTTTAGGGTGCAATTTCATGAATGATTTAGCCAGTTCAAATGTAGGTTGCAATTAATAGAAAAAGATAGCTCCACTCTTTTTCTTCTGTAACACGGGTACCTTTTTTGCTCTTTCACATCAGGTTAGGTTTTTTCAGGGCTAGTTACCTCAAGTCATTCCCTCAATGTAACTTTTTAAGTAACCAATTATTTAAGGAAATACAGTTGTTTTATATCTAACCTGTTCCTGGGGAGCAATCCCATGTATACTGACTTTTTCAGTCCCTACCTCTGCAATTTTCATCAAATTTCCTTGGACTCTAACATTTGATATTGTATTGTCATTAAGCCTGGAGCATTCAGCATAAATGCCTATTTTCATTTTCTGAAAAAGTTGATTTCCATTAAAATAGCCTTAAAGACTTTTAGTGACAAAGGAACAGCTTTCAACTTCAGTAAATTCTGCTGAATTTCTGGTCTTTCTCTTTTATAACCTCAAAGCAGCACTTTTTGCATGTGGTAATCAAAATTTTACAGTCATATTATGCGATTCTACCTGTGCCTTTAATATTACATTGTTCAACTTTTAACTGGTCCTATAGCACTACAGTTTTATTCACTCTAAAAAAGTGGGTTTTTTCAGTGTTATTTTTGTCTTTCTCTTCACTAAAGAATGACCAAATCAGTCTTGGTTACTCTTGTGATTTTAGCATTACCTTTGTTTTATAGAGTCAATTGCTGACTTATGGCCTCATGGCATTCCATTTAACTATTAAACTGTGTCATCTTTATTTAATAAGATGTTATACTCTGTCCACATTCTTGTGATTGTTTTCCAGGTGCAGAGTCAATTATGACTGAATAAGAGTAGGAATTGAGTATCCTTGCTGTCTTCTGTGTCTTTGAAATTGTGTCATCTCTTCAAGGCACACTGATGCTCTTTTATTTGTATTTTGGTTTGAGGATTTAAAAACAAACAAAAAAAAAGTTGCTAAATGACAACTGTTTTGGTCTTTTTTCTGTATGTTTTGTGGTCTTTCCCCTTGCTTTTAAAAATGCTTCATCTGAGAGTGCTATTTATTATACCTAGTTTCCTTATTAGCCTTAATCCACCTTGTTTTTTTAGTTTTCCCCCTAATATAAGCCTCTGCAACATGAAATTTATTTCTTTTAATTTTCTTAATTTTTTCTGAAATCTGCAGCTCATCATTCTTTTTCCACTTAGCAAGTCTCGCTCTAAACCCTAGGAGATCCTTTGGTTAGCATTCCTCTAGGAAACCACTGATCTTGGCAAAATTCATTAATGGAATACTCCAAGTTCTTCATGAACTATAAGAGAAAAAAATCTGTAAAACAAACCTTCCCAAGAACTGCACTCCAAATCATGCCAATGAAATCTTGGGTTTTCCTGGCTGCTTCACCCCTCCTAAGTGCTAAAGTTTGATGAAGTTCCTATCTGCTCCCATCTTGGTATCAGAAGTGCCACTTGTGGGAATTTATTCATATAGTCTGAGATGCAGCAAAACATACAGCTGGTAAACAGCTGGCTAAAAAAAAAAAAAGCCAACACATCTATCCAGTTAGCAGCTTAAATTCAGATTGTTTGCCACAACCTTCTTTGTATTCAGTATGCATTCACAGATTATACTACACATTTGCTTGCTAGTTACAGAACTTATATACATATTTTGAGTGTATGCACCGTAATCATTGTGCTAGAGGCATGTTTATTTGTTCATGCAAAGAGTCTAATCTCTGTGTGAAACCATTCCAGATTATTTATAGAATCATTTATAGTTGCAATGTATTCTGGCTTGATTGCAAAAATGTGTCTTCCTTTAAGTCTGGCAGCATCAGCATTGCTTAGTATTATTCAGGACAAGCACAGAACCTCAGCTGAAACCTTTACAAATACAAAAAACTTTCAAAATTTAGTAGGCTGCAGAAGATAAAACTGAAGTTTTTTGATTTCATGTTTTTTCTGGGCCAACTGTCATTTGAAGAGATGTAAGGGAGCCTGAACTGAGCACCTAATTTATCCTTTGTCTCGAGTTCAAAGAACTCTTATAATATTTGTTTTTCTCAAACATTCAAATCTTCATAAAGATTAAAATAAAAATCAACCTGTTATCAGAAGAGAGTAGCTTGTCTTCGAAAAAGCTTTTTCAAGAAAGGAAACACTGAAATATATATATTTTTAATTTCTCCATAAACATAAAATTATGAACACTAATAATTAATTTATATAAAAATCTGATTTGTGTGACATATTCCTGTTAAAAATGTTGACAGAATTTATGCAATAAAATTTCCAGTAAAGAAATTCAAGATACAGCATGGTATATGCCATTGAAATGACTGATAATTGGGACAATTTGAAAAAAAAGTTTTAATTCAGATATTTTGTCACAAATTAAGGAAGATATTATGAAATTATTGGAGGGGTGGTGTTTTTTTGGTACTCCAGCTAATTCATTTTTTGGGTACATGGTAGACTATCGGTTGTGAGGTAAACTACCACATGTTCAGCCTAAGTATTTGGTTTATGGCATAGGAATGAAAAGGTACAGTCACAGTTTAGACTACAATTAGGTAGATATTTTACTTATAAGTTATTTTTTTCTAAATTCTAACTTTTATGAAGGAAAAAAAAAAAAAAAAACAACTTTGAAATATTTTTTTTTCCTTAAAATGACCAGCAAGCAGAAAATGTGTAATTTTAAATATTTATGTCTTAAAGATAAAATGATTCATTTTCCAAAATTACAAAACAAGTCTAAATTTAGCTAACAGATTGTAGGATAACAGAGGAATATTATTTGTTGAAAGAATGTATAACACAGTAGAGTATGGGACAGGAAAAATATAGTGCATAGAAAGGTAATTTCTTTCTATTTTTAATGAGTAGCCAGTGTGTGCATAGATCCACAGCAAAACTGACTTTTCTGCTAAACCCCAATTATTCGTTGTTCCCAAGCATCCTCTCTATGTCTATTTTTACTTACACTGCACAACAGTGATACTCTGAACTCCCTCAGGACTGGTTATCACCTGTGTCTTGCTGCTGATTCTCAAAAGCCTTTCTAAAGAGTGTTCTCTTTTTTCCTCACAAAGTAAAATCACACTTTTTGTTTTCATGCCATTGAAATGATAAACATAATATTTCTACCTAAGAAAATTATATTCAATTGAGTTTTCTCAAGATGGAAACACTGTTGTCATTTCACCTCTCATTGCCTGCTAAGGTACCTTTGCTACCATTCATTCACACTCACTTAGAAGAAGAATATAATTCAAATTTGGGGAATTATTTCTATTTATTTTCCTGTGTAGGTCACTCTTTCTAAGCCACACAAGATGTTACACAAGGGTAGCTGATATATTTTAAAATTTGACATAATCTACATTACTGTGAAATGTAGAAAGATTTTTTAAGATGCTGCCTGTATAGCACAATCACAGCTTCAACAACAATAGGGCAAACTGAAACAAGGTGGGCTGGAAGAATCATGGCTAAAAAGGGAATATATGAATCAAATTATTTACCACCTAGAGAAAAATAGAGAAGTTTACTTTTTGTTTTCTTCCTTTTCTAGTGTCATATTTATAAGGAATAAACAGTGCTTTCATTTTCATGCAAACAAAATCCCAGATATTCATGTGGCATAAGTTTCTGCAGCACTCTTGACTTTGCAGGAACGACCATTTTCTCTTAGGTGATTTGAAACTATTTAAAAATGTTAGTAACTGCTGAGAAGTCTTTCATTTTAGGATAGATGTGGGACAAGTGGGAATGATTGTGTCTATACAAAGAAAGGAAGGTCACTGAAAAAATTTTGGGATGTTACACTGATCTGCTCCATCCTGGTTCTGATGTGTGTAACTGAGAGCTGGGGTCTGATGCAGGAACTTCTCGTGGTTTAACCCCAGGCAGCCGCTTGTTCATGTCCCCACCAGCAGCATCAGAGAGGGAACTGGAAGAGTGAAAAGCAGAGAACTCGTGGGCTGAGATAAAGATAGACTAATAGGGAAAGCAAAAGCCATGCACAGAAGAAAAGAAAAACAAGAGATTAATTCACAGTTTTCCATGGGCACATGTTCAGCCATCTCTAGGAGAGGAGAGCCCTATGACATGTAACAGTGACTTGGCATGACAAACACCATTGTTGTGGTTTAGATTTAAGGGGGGGTCCCTAGGGAAAGTTCCCCCGGAGCCCCCCAGGCTCTAGGTTCATTGGTATTTGCATGCAGGCAGGCAAGGAGACTCCAGACAGCTGGTGAGGTCTGATGAGATGAGGTTTTATTTGGAGTTCTACCCCAGGAAGGCAGCATGGTCACTGAGGGAGAGGGGGAAGGAGGGGGAGAGGGAAGGGGAGAGGGAAGGGGAGAGGGAAGGGGAGAGGAACAGAGCCTCTCGAGGCCTCCAGGGCAAAGACAGCAAGCCCTCTCCATTTGCACCCTTAACAGAGAGGTTCCGTGGGCGCGGTAAGATTCTTCAGCCAATGAGGTTACAGACACACAATACTGCAGGGAGGATACAGACTTGGGATAAACCATACACTTTCAGGAGTGAGCCAGAGTATACCATTTCAATAAAATGCAATTCCTCACACCATCACTCCAAATGATCCTCTCTTTCTCCTTCTCACTCCCACTTCATATACACAGCATAGCATGATGTCATATGCTCTGGAAAATTCCTTTGGTCAGTTTGGGCTGCCTGTCTTTGCTGTGTCTCCTCCCAGTCTCCCATGCACCTCCAACATCCTTGTCCACATGGCAGTACAAAAAGCAAAAAGGCCTTGGCTGTCTGCAAGCCCTGCTCAGCAATAATAAAAACATCTCTATATTTACCAAACCTGTGTTCAGTATGACTTCAAAACTCTGCCTGATACCAGCCATTGGGAAGAAAGTTAATTACCCCAACCAAAGCCAACACAGAACCGAAAGGCTTCATCCCTGCTAATGGTAACAAAGGCAGGGTGAGAGCTTGTAGACTAAATTATACTTCCCCTGAACTATGAAGAAAGCTGGATCAATTATTTTTTGCCTAGTCCAGGTGTGTACTCCAACCACAACTGTAACTGATTGGGGTGACATGAGACAGGACATAGGTCAGGCTGGTTGAACAAGCCATGGTATTCAAAGAAATTAAAGTCTCATCTTTAATTTCTACCAACAGATTGTTTTGATAAAGTTTTCTGCTAACCTGTTAGAATCCTGATTTCCACCTGCTTAAGATGGCATAAGCCACTTTCTGGAGTTGCCTACCATTTTTAGTTGTCTCAAAGAACAGCTTTACAATGTGACAGTTTCCAGTCTGTTGAAGATTGCAAAACTTGTGGCATTACTATTTTTTCCTGAAACAATGTGAGATCTCTTGAGCAGCTAATTTAGCATCTGAAAGGCTGCTCTTTTTTATTGTTATTTCTTTCTTACTGGAAAGACTCTGTATGCTACAAGTCATTATGCCTTCAAGACAATGAACTTGTTCTAATAGCACAGACTTTTTTAATATAAAGTTTTGTCTTGTTCTTTTTTGAGTTTAGGAAAATGATCAGCAATTTTTTTCAAAGAACAAAAGAGGAAGAAAAAATGAGTGGGCTAAAATAATTAATCCTATTTCAAAACATTTGAATATGTGAGAGCTCATAGAAGCCATGTTTGACAAAAAAGGTACTTAGATGCTGATTCATTCAGTTAAATGGAGAACTGTCCATCAGACTGGCATTTCTTTTTTGTGTAGTAAAATAAAAAATAACATGATGACAGGAAATTAAAGTAAAATTAGTTTGATAATAGACAGAAAAATCTTTTTCTTCTCTTGAAAAAAAGGGAAGAAAAAAAGTGACATAAGGTTTAGACAAAAGATGAATATTACCAGTCTCCTTTGACAAACACTTTTAATAAAGTAACTTGAATCTTCATCTTGTGGTATGTCATTTTCTTATTTACTCCTGGCCTACTTGACAAAGAAATGACAGAAAGGTAGCAAAGTAATCTAGAAGTTTCAATACTATTCAGAAGAGGACATCAGAGAAATATTATTATATATAGCTATGAAAACCCATAAATATATAATAAAAAGCATTTTTGAGAAACTTGAATTTTAGAGCATCTATTTCCTCATGAAGACAAATGTTGGCATGGAGATGTTTTTTACCTAAGAATTTCTGTCTCACAGGAATAGTAATCTCAGGGCTTTTCCTTGGTTCATTACAAAAAAGAAAAAAAAAAAAAAAAAAAAAGAAAGAAAAAAAAGACAAGCCTGTGGTGTTTAGGATTCAAACTGAAACAAGTTTTCATTCAATTAAATTTGACATTTTAAGGTTCAAAAGTGAATTTAGCTCAAGTCAAATGAAATACAGGAAAGATTTCCAATCCACATAGTGCTTCCCTCTTCACAACTGTTTATTGGACATTATTTGTATCATATACTGTGCTTACTTCTTCTGGAGCTTGGAGGGAGTTTTCCCACTGGGGTTTTTTGCACTGGTTGTGGTTTTTTTCCTCACCATCATGGTTTTCCTCTTCCTTTAAGGACTTAAACAGAGGTGAAAATCTGTGGCTGTTGTACCAGTCAATGTACATCACGCACTCACCTCTCAGTGTGGGGAAAACATGGGGTTTCCACAACAGCTGTGAGCAGTAAAAAATCTCGGTAAAGCAAAAGATAACATGAAGTTATTAAAATGTTTCCGTGATTTCTGTGTGGCTGTGTGTGAGAGCTCAGAACTCTAGGTAGTTTCAGGCACTTGCGCTTAGGGCCAGCAGTTTTATTCCAGCAGCTGAACTGATCTGACTATCACTGCAGTTCCAGGTTACTGACATTTCCATCTTTTCTTTTTTGTACCTATTGAATTGATGTATAAGGAAAAACACCTTTGTACTGTCAGATTGTTTCTCTTTCCCATTTTCACTGAAATTTGCTTATCCGCTGGGTATTAAAATAGCACCTGGAAATACAAGGTGAAAAAATGAATTCATATAGGTTTTCATAAAAAACCAAAACATGTAATTTTTTTTTACCTGAAGCATCCGCTAATGGCATTCTCAAGGATAAGAAAATAAGTTAAAAAAGCTAGCTTTACCGAGCCTAATATAGGGATGTTTAATGAGTCACCCAATTTCTCCAGACAGCATTGATTTAATATATCTTCCTTCCTCTCCTTCCTTCCTTCCCTATTTATGAATGAGCATAAAGTATAACACCTGTGATTCCATAGCATTTTGACACTTTGTTCCTCTTCAGCACTCAGCTCAGAGCCATGCTGTGTCTGTTATTTCAAGAGAGAGCAGTTCCAAAAGCTCATTGCCTGGTGTACATCTGCCATCAATATCCTTTCAACATGCACGGTTTACAATTGCAGTTTGCTGTGTTTAAATGTCATCTGCACTCTGTGATTCAATGAATGCCTGTGCACATACACAAAAAGAGAGCCGAGTTTATTTATATATGCCAAGAGCTTTTGTTATTGTGTTTGGGTTTTTTTCATGTTATGTGAATTACTGACCTCAGAGGACCCATCCTCTAGGTGATAACTCTTCATTTGCAAAGTATTTAAGTGCAGTCACCCAATAACATATTTATAATTTACTTCCTTCTCTTGCAAATATCAGTCAACATACTTCCTAAGATTTCTCTGGAGCAAAGCAGTTTTTATTAGTAGTCATTGTATCCAGTGTTCCAACAGCAGTTAATTTCCCTCAACAGTCACGTGAGTATATACAGTCCCATATAAATCAAGATAATTGTTTTCTCTCAATTTATAACAGAAATAACTTGGAAAACAAGACAGCGGAGGAAAAGCCAATAGATTTTTAGAAGTTCTGCCATCTGGTCTATTACAAAATGAATCCAATTATCTGGAAAATGTGTGTCTATAAGTAAAATGTATGCATATATGAATAGAGGCATTCAGAACTGAAGTCTACTTATAAGCAACTGTGGCAAATGTGTATTAATTGTTCAATTTTATGACATATGAAAGTCTACAACATGATAACAAAGGCAACAACAACCAGAAAAGCCATCTTCTATTACTTACTATCATGGGGCATGGAATTAAAAGAGTAACAGAGAAAAAGTGGCCTACTGGATAACAAGCATAATAGACAACCTACTTGGCAAAAGAAAATGAGAATATTTTGGAAAATAATACCTTGGAAGAAATACAACTATTGTCTGTGAATATTATAGGGAGTAAATGCTGGAGATTTAATACTTAAGCAAAAAAGTAGTGCTGGGGCCAGAACTGATGAGTGTAAGCTGAACAGACAATTCAGCAGAGGAAGTATTCAAAGCTAGGGCTCTGACCAACCTGTTCTAGTGGAAGATGTCCATTCCCGTGGAAGGGGGTTGGAATTAAATGATCTTTAAGGTTCCTTCCAACCCAAATCATTCTATAATTCTGTGATTCCGTGATTCTATGATTCTATGATATATATCCTAGAGAAGGGTAAGCTTCTGGAACAGTTTTCTAAAAGCAGGGGAGACAAAAATATAGCTTGTTTTAAAACTGAAGCTTGATGCAATTATGGGAAAGATCATATGACAGCTTCCTTTTATAGCAGGAGTGTGGAGCTGATGACTTAGCAAATCCCTTCAAATCTTCTGTTGTTTTTCATGATATTTTTTATGCTATAGTTTTCAACACTGCAGATTGCCATCTGAATCACTTCATGTATTTGCCTTTACAGCAACTAAATTGATTTTTTTCATTCTAAAAGAGGAAGTCTGATAATCAAGAGTTTATTTCACTACAAACCTTTGAAAAATGCATCACAACAATTAATTTTACCTGTTTTCTTTCTCTTTAAAAATGAAAAACTAATAATTTTTTTAGTGTATTGTGTATCTACATATTGAACTCAATTGCATCTGTAGTCCTGGGAATTAATCTGACAATCATATTGCACTTTACAGACATTTCCTAGGTTACAAAAGAGCCACATAGATGCAATACAGCCACTAGAAAATTTTTGTTTTCCCTAGTGACTTCTCTTTTGTTTTTCAGCTCTTCCATATGCACTAAGCTTCTTGTAATGATAGACAGATGTGAAGTGCATTAATGAGCTGTGAATGAGAAAAAGAACAAGGGAGACAAAAATGTCATGAAACACGAAAGGGACAGAGTCCAATCTCGGGGTTAAAACAGCATCTGGGAAAAACAATCAGTCAAAATTTGAATGCTTGTTAGAACTCAATTTTATTTGCAAGAGAGAGAATTGGCAGTAAAAGTTTTATCATATTTATTTAATATGTCAATTAATTGGAGTGTGGAGCTCCTGAAAACATCTTTAAGATATGAAAAAATAGGACCACCAGAAACTTAGTGTAAAACAAAGGCAAAGAACTACAGTGGCAGGACTATGTTTGACTGAGCATATTTTCTGTGGTTTTGTCCTTCAAAACTTTGTGTGTTTATTCATGTGCTCTATTTGTTTGTCTCTGTTTGGAAATGTGGAAAAAATTGGACTTGAGGATTATTTGAAAAGGACATTATTATCTCCATTTTTTTGGTTTCCACAAAGAATATAAAGGTTTTTGTCTCTTTTTACCTTTGAAAAGGTTTTTTTTTCCTTTGAAAGTTGAGGTCATACACTCCAGTACTGTGTAAATGGTCAGTCCTCCAGTTTTGTTCCTCTACTTGAAGAATGTTGTTAGGATGACCAGTAATTTTCTAGACTTCCAATAGTAAGAGAGCAGAGGGATGGTCAACTTTCTACAGAGACAGATAGAAGAGGGTAAACTTACTTCAGTTTTTTTGCCAAGCTGAAACAATTTCAGGGCACAGGAGTTGGGGATATCTGGGGTGGCAGGAAGGCATCACCTGTTCCAAGTTGACTGCCTACTGGTTTGGTAGGGAGGAAGACCAGAGGTTAGAAGGAAATTCAGAGGCAAGAGACATATTTGTGCTCTGCAGCTGGCTGTTATACCTACTTGGGCTAGCAGCCTTTTACTGTTGGCAGCAGTAAGATGCAGATGTTCATTCTGGATATTAACACTGATGATCATTGTCCATTTTCCTTTTGTATGTGTGCTGAAACCTCAAGTAAATGACAGAAAAACAACACATATTGTGTTTATAGGACAGTCTGTATACACATTTTTATTATTATGTATTTCTATTTATGTCAAAAAACCCAAACAAAATACCTGTGGGATTGTGAAGATCTTCACTGGCTTCCCATATGCCTGCAGAAACATCACATTCTATCTTCACTTCATCCTTTTCTAGAGGATGATGATGGGTTTTTGGCTTGAGATCCCTCACTTCCATCCAGGTGGCAATGCTGAACCATTTTTAACAGTTCAATCAAGTCTGTACATTCACATTTACAAACTTCAAGGAAATGACAGAATGCAATATCATTAATGCTCACTGCTTGAAGTGGAGGTGTCCAAAATTCTGTTTTTCTTCACTAGGTACATGATGATAGGAGACTTTCACTGCTACTTGTCTTAGTGTGAACAGTAATGAAGTCACATGACGTGGGAGAGCATGCCAAGCAAGATAACAACTCCCCACCTCACACGAGCCAATAATAGTGTGGAGAAGAGAAAAGAGAGGAGTTTGTTTTGAGCTGCTTCACTACCCTGCAGGAAATTACTCTAATGAAAATTGCTTCTTTATCTATCACTTCTTTCCCTTAGTAAGTAATGGCTTTGGAAAACATTCAAATTAATCCTGAAGTAATTTTTTCTCTCACTGAAAATGGGATCTCCTTGAAGGTATTTTTCAAACTTTTTTTATGTGTTATGGATGTAACAAAATGGCTTTTCCATCAGATGTGTTCACTTCTCTTCAAAACACAGTTAACAAATGCCAGTGATTTGGTATGGTTACAGTTTTACTGAAGGATCAGAGGGCATTTTCACATCCTCGGATTGTGTGCTCTGGACATGACTTATGCATGCCAAACTGAAACCTAGGAACACAGCATCCTTCCTGGTGCCTTGTTTTCTGCTGAAAGACGCTCTTGTCTGCAGAGTGGTGATGCACACGACAGTGCATTCACCCCGTCACAAGGAGCAGCTGTCAGAACTGAACTTGCATTGCCAAGTCCACCTAGCTGACAGATTGTAAACAGGCAAATAAGTTGTGCTTGAAAGATTTAAAGCTCAACCTCCCTGCTGTTTATTTTCAGTAAGTTGAAGAGAAGAAAATGTAGGCAGAGAGAGCTATGAGAAGAACTGTTGTCATATGCAATTCTCACATTCCCCATGTCATACGGGATTGTTTTTATGGAAGAGCATGGGGGAAAAAGAACAGGAGGTGTGTTCTCTCACACAAGACCGAGCATAGTTATCACATAATCATAAAATGGATTGGGTTGGAAAGAACATCTTGTACATCATTCCCCCTGTGATGGGCAGACACATCATCCAAAGACCCACTCAACCTGGCTGTGAACCCTTCCAGAGATGAGGAATCCAAAACTTTTCTGGGGAATCTGTTCTAATGTATCACTACACTCATAGTAAAAAAAAAAAAAAAAAAAAAAAAAAAAAAAAAAATTATGTTCGGTCTAAACATATAATTTTTTTAAAAACCATTGTCCGTTGCATATTGCAGCAGGCCCTATTGAATAATATGTCTCCATCTGTCTTATAAGCCACCTTTAAATATTTAAATATCCAGAGCTGGATGCTGCACTCCAGGTGGGGTCTTGCAAGTGCAGTGTAGAGGGGAGAATCCCGTAAAAGGAGATGTGAGAATTGCATGTGAAGGCAGTTTTGATTGATGAGACCAAATAAACTGTTGCTCTTTTCTAAATACACATATAATGAGACAAATATAGTAAAAAATTAGGAAGGGGATATTCAAGAAGATACTCTCCGGGAACAGGAAGCAAAAACAAAATTACAAACCCAGCATGGAATTCCTGTCAATACAGGAAGGACAGACGCTGTTACTAATACAAGTGTGTGAGTTTCCAGTTTTAAATGCAAGACTAACCCAGAACTCTCATCTTTTCTGTGTGCAGGCAGTGTAATGCTGCTGGTTATGTTAGAGTTACACACTATACTTCAATGCTGAAGTCCAAGGTCTGAAGTGGTATGGGGTTAATATTTTGACCCAATCTGCAAGACTTCATTCCTGTTTAAACCAAGCCTGAGAGGATACCATTGTGATGACATTAGCTTATGTTGAAAGAGATGAGAACTGGTCTATATTTTTCACAGCAAGTATAATGACTGACATATTTTTGCACCTAGAGAAGCTGGCAGATATTGCCCTTTGCTACACAGACATTTTTCTGAAATTAGACTTCTTCCTTCCTGTCAGATTGCTGGTCTTATGACATGATTTTCAGGAACTTCTCAAAACATTTGTCTGATATTTAGTTTTGACATTAAAGATTGTTCTATTGATCACAATGACATAAATTTAATTTTTCTGGTGCAAGCCAGTAATTTTTTTTGTTTCACGAGACATAAGTCTTGACACAAAAGCTGTGAATATTTTTTTCATGGGCTTTGAAGCATGGCATGAATGTCCTGCATACAAATTTCAAAATTTTTATCTACCTTTTGAATAAGTAAGGTTTTAAAGTGAAACAGTCCTTTAAGAGACCAGTAAAATATTAATTCATACCGTAGGGAATATTTCTTCTTTATACCACTGTGTTTGAGGAGAACTAGAAACAATTGATTATTTATTTTCTCTGTGACATATTGCTTGATTTTAGAGTCAAGACAGCCAGCTACTGCCACAAATATTAAAATCTGAATGAATTCTTTCCGTTATAAAATTTAGTTTATTTCTTACTTGAATTATTTTCAAAGTACTCATTTAACATGTTGAAACCACACTGTATGTAACTATCACCGATTTCAACCAAGGATTGAAAAACTTGGACATTAACAAATTAGGGCTAGGTTGAACTAAGATCTGTAGTCAGTTTTGCTGAGCAAGACTTTCAATCAAAGCAAAAATGTAAGTACAAGATTTCAGTGGAAGATTCTTTGTGATTCCATTCTGGGTTGCATAAATTGGATGAAAGTGTGTTTAGTACTGATATTTATATTACTGCCAGTTGGAGAATGTTCTTAATTTTGCATTGTTTATATTCAGCTTGAATAATCATTTAAAAATTGCTGGTAAATACTGTGAAACAGTCCAAGAAAAAAACAGGAAAAAAAATCAACTCTGGCAATATTAGAATGATTTGACACAATGAGATAACAATACAAGCTGGTTTTGTGTTTGTTATATTGGTTATTCCCCTGAAACTAAAAAGAAAAAAGTCAGCCAGGAGTTAAGTCTAAACATACATTAGTGGCACGGAAGTGCATTTCTTGATTGCATTTTAAAGATGATAGGATAACTAGTAAGACATCTTTTTTATCACAATAAACTTGACAAAGTTATTCAGCAAACTATAGTCCTTGTCGTATTTCAGTTAAGCATATTTTCATACCTCATGGTCTCTTAGTGTGCCTTTGACTGGTGTTGACAAGTGACTAACAAACTGACTCTGGAGGTGTTTATGTGTGTACAAATAGAAAAGAAAAAAAATTAAAACAACAACAACCAAATCCCAAGAAAGTTTGATGTAAAAATTGCCTACCAGAAAAGGAGTTCATGTAAGATTTGCTAAGAACAGTAAGCAATGGTTTTGATCTCTTTCAGTCTTCCATTTGTTTCTCTGTTTGTTTTGAAGCATTTAAGTGTTATTTTCCATTTTGTTTGAGACTGAAATGAATTTAATGGTGAAATTAATTTTATTAGTTACCATTAGTTACAATAACCTAGAACAAACTGTGCCATTTGCCTGTCCGTAACTTTTGTAGATTGTTACCCAGTAGTGTTAGTGATGTAATTCTGGATAATTAATCTTCCATTTCAAAGCTGCTGAAGTTACTTACATTTATCATGCGACTAAAGATCATGCCCAAGTGTGACTATAAAACTGTCACCACGAGTGGCTCATATTTTTGTCCGAAACCTTGTATTCCTGAATCAATTTATAAACGGGACTTTGATCTTGCAATCATGTAGCTGTATTCTGAATAAAGACAGCTACTTTTAACTTCTATGTCACTATCAAAAATAGAAGGATTAGTAGCCCTTTATGAACTTCTACATTTCTCTCTTGTTGAAGTTGCAATTTTATTTATTATGTTTTGAGGAAAGGTGGAGTCTTAAAAACCTACATGTTTTGAATAGCATATGGCAAATATTAAGCCGAACCATAATGTTGGAAGTATTTTACAGTATATGACATATTCTATGGCATAATGACATATGACATAATCCATACTTCCTGGATTCCCCATCTCCCAAGGACATCCCCAAAGTAAATTACTCCTTCTACTGGGAGTAAGGTGTCAGAAAATACCCTTCAGTTTACCCTTCAGTTGATATAGGAGAATAAGACCATCATGAGAAGGAGAAAGCTGCTTATTGTAGCTAAGCTGTCACATATCAACAGGAATTGTTTCCTAGTTTAAGGAGTTTGTAGTGAAAGAAAACCTAAGTGAAATACTGTGAATTAAACACACAAGGTCAAATTTGTGTTGGTAAAAGAGTTTCTGCTGTGAGATCTTAAGGAATGCTACTTTATGTATAGATTTTTGTAATTTATTTATTTTTATTTTTCAGTATTAGCCTTCTACCAAAAAAATGAGATAACTGTAGCCTGAAAAAGAAATTTAACGAAGACAAAGTCTGAAGAGATTTGGAATTAATAATCTTTTCCAAATGTAATGTTTCATTCCTGTGAAATTTGTGCTCTGCTGGTATCTAAAAGCTTCATAAAGAGCAATTATTTTTTCACTGTTAATCAGACTTTCCTCAGAGCAGCTTGAATAGTAACCTAAAATGAAATTAAACTAAAAACTCAGCAAATCACTGTTCTGTCATTATGTTGTACTTTCCTTAAATATATTTTAGAAACTATAGATTTACTCAGCCTTGTTAAGGATGTGTTGAAATCAATAAACAACTCCCACAGAAAAAGGTATTCAAAGAAATATTAAGAAAGAGGCAAGGGTTTTTTAATGTTTTTAAATATGTAAATAGATAAACAATCAAATGGCTAAAGAATATACCTGGAAAAGGTTGAAAATGAGCACAGCTCTCAGCTCCAGTATGAAGAATTGTTCAAGATGCATCTGTAGAATGTCACATCCCCAGGAAGAGAAATGCAAGAAGTGCAAATCACAGAGTGGTATCCGCCTGGGTTTATCACCACACTAGTTGTTCCACTGAGAAACAGGGATAAAAAGCCTGGGCTTGGCTTTAAAGTGACAAGGTTTAGTTGCTTTCACAACCAAAGGCCTATTCAGTCATCTGTCATTTGGACAATCTGATCATCAAGGGACACCTGTCCCTGGTATCTCTCCACGCTTTACATGTACATGCAATAAGTTCTTCCTAAAACAAGTGATGGCAGAACAGGGAGCAATAACCTTCCCAGACTAGGAACTTCAAGGATGAGGCACAAAATTGTTGCTGTAAATAGTAATGAATTTAAGAAATAATAAGGAAAAATAATTTTAAAAATAAATTTTGTGAGAAACTCTTCTGCTGAGAAGAACCCTTTTTTATTAAAATGAATTTAAGAGCTTCTTTTAAGTGCTGTTTAAAATACTGGAATTTTTTAGCTGTTTGTCTCCAAAATTCTGTTCTGGTAAATAAGGTACTGGTATCTATTTCGAGAATAATTTTGACAAAACTGGAAAAACTAAAAATGCTTAAAATACTTTAAAAGAAAATAACAAAGTTTTTCTGAAGTTCTTCACTTTGAGACAATATAATCAATTTTTTGAAGCTAGAATAGACATCTAGGAGTAAGGACTACTCATATTTCAAGAGGTTATCAAAATACATATTGTATTTTTGATATGATTAATATTCAAAGCAAAAGAAATCGCTTTCTTTAAAATAAGGTTTTAATTCTCAGCAATTTTTGTTAGATTTCATTTTCTAGTTATTATCACCAAGTCCTGTGAATAGCTTATATCTAAGTAAAATCTTAGGTATGAATTCTTTTTCGTTCTTATTAATCCCCAGATATCATGTCCTTTGAATCATGTTATTTTTCCTATGGTGATTCAGGCTGTGTCAATCACACAGACATTAAAGCTCATTTTGTGGTATTTGTAAAGAGCACTATGTCTTGTCAGGTGGGGTGAGCATTGTATTGCCTGCTCTCAGTGACCATGGGAGTTCATTGAGTATTTCTGAGTTCAGAGGTTCAGGGAATGCCTCAGCCTCATCCTAGCTCCATCTTGAGGAATTTATCCAAATATGTGCTATAATGCTTGCTACCACACATAAGATGCCTAGATTTCTATACAGAAAAAACATCTGGTCCACAATCTGGACATTTGAAGTCACTGATCACAAAGTTCACCTATAAGCCACTTATATGAAATCATGAAAAAAATCACTGTGTTATGCTCATTTAGAGACACTTTAAAGACAAATAATAGCACTTCCCTAAATTCACTGTTAAAATCTAAAAGAGCTAAACTGAGGTAAAATTAACATAAAAATTTTAGATTTTTTTTTCTAGTAGCCCCTTTCCATCACTACTTCATTGAGAAGTCAAATATTACTTCATATGTTTCTTCCCGACCAAACTTCTAAGTAACTCTTAAAATTAATTTCCTTTACTTTGGATAAGGAGGTGAATTATAGAAATGCTATTATGACTTTTTAACTAGTGACAAATTCAGGTACATTTGCTGATTATTTGAGTAAAAAATCTTTGAGTTACAGAACTTTCAGTATGAAATGCTTCCAGTGGTATCCATCCTTTGCCTTTCTATCTCAATATTCTTTCTCAGGCATGTCTAGCCTATTGACATATTTTTAATACAGCTTTTCCTGTAAATTCAGCTAAGTTCCATCAACTAAAAAATAATCTTGAACAAAAGCTTGTCTGTGACATAAACTACTGTACTAAAACAATCTAGGCAGAAAATAGTCTATACTTACAGAGTTGGGCATAAATACATTACTTCATAAACCTTACAGTACCTGCAGGTAGCAGAATGAAAGCAAGAGACTTGCCAGCAAGTTTCTCAATAGGGAAAATCCATTATCATTTCACCTCTCATTGCCTACTGAGGTACCTTAGCTACCATTCATTATACTCACCTAGAAGCAAAATACAATTCAAATGTGGGGAATCATTTCTATTTCTTTTCCTGTGTACGTCACTCTTTTGAAGCTACATCTTGCTTACTTTCAAAATGTAACTTAGAGAGTTAAAGCTTAAAATGTTACTTTAAAGACAGCAAAATTTACTGTACTACCATTTAAAATAATTGCTAGACTACTTCAACTTTACTCTCATCACTGTAAATTGTGGTTAATCATGAAAATTTTGGCAGTTAATGTTGGAGTTTGTTTCTGAAGTAATTTCTTTTTCTGGCTGTAGTTGTCATTCATGTTAGAAATAACTGCTGTACAACTATATAACTGGAGTTCAAAAAATATACCTGTTGCATTAAAAATGCATGAGAAGGATTATTGATTGGTGCCATCTTTGAACTTGAAAAAAATAGGCCACTTGTATATCCTTTTGTTCATACTGAAATCAATCAGATGCTTAGAAGAGTGAAGCGTAGTGAGCATAATATTATTGGACTCTGGACCCTCGCAATAGAATGTGACCATATGTTTTATGATGGTTAGCTTTTTCAAGAAGTGCAGTCTCCTTGGAAATTATTAAAAAAAAAAAAAAAGAAAGAAAGAAAAAGAAAGTTGGAGTCATTCCAAACTAATCTGCCATTTGATTTATTATGAGATAATTTCATTTGTGTCTGTACCAGCAGAGCAATTGGCTCTATGAAGGCTATATTCAGAGGTGAAAATTCAGGAAAATGCAATGAAACTCTGTTGTGCAGAGTTTATTGCCTGGACACAGAATCCCATAAGCTATATTCTTTCCCAACGTGTTCTGGCATATTCTCCAATGCTACACTCTGTTATAAGCATTTAGCAAATCACTTTAGCTGTGGCTTGGATACTTCTACATTGCTGTTCAATATCAATGTCACTTGACTGAATTATACGTAGACTCTTTAGAAGTGCTAATTACAAATATAAAATATCCAAAGGTTGTTGAGGTAAGGTAATGGTTCGAAGGAAAATTTTCCAAAACAGAAATGGTGTCAAAAATGAGAAAATAATTAGAAATAGGATTATAACATTGAGGACATGACAAAGAGCACTATTAAGGAGGACAAGAAGTTGAGATTACATTTATTTTCTTTGATAATATTTTTTACTGGGATCATTTGTACCAGTAAGACTTGGTAATATATTCTGGATAAGTGAATCCAGATGGAATTTGAAAACGAAGAAAGCAGAGTCAGTTCCCATATTAACAAATTTCTACACTTGACTTATTTCTCATAAAGACAAGAGTAAGCAAAGTTTGAAATGTAGCTCACTCAAGGCGAAAACTCAAGACTTTTAAACTGAAGACATGCAGTACAAGAGATTACTAAAGGATATTTAAAGATTCAGCAGAAAGTAAGTCACAGAAATTTCTATTGCTTGTCAGAATAACTGTATTCTATTTTACATGAATCAAAGTTTTCCTTAAGAGCATGAAAAATAATAATTTTTAATCTTGTTCACAGTAAGATTTACAAAAAGAAATTTACAAAATTTAACAGTAATAGACCTGATTACCCTTTCAGCAACACCTGCTAGTGGAAATACAATTAGGTGTAACAGAGTCGTAACCCAGATCTGTGAATTTGATATCAGTCCTATTACTGTGAATACTGATGGAATACAAATTGTAGGCTCACATTTATGATCTACTTCATGTACTCATGAAGTTCCCATGTATTTATTTGTACATGCCATAGTCCATAGAGTATGCACAGGAATGCAATATAACTGAACAGTTTTTCATTTCTGGCTTCAAAAAGCTGAATTCTTGAGTTCCCCTTTTTTCCCATGGCTGCTTCAGAAAATTTTCTAATTTTTAAAAAATTTTTTACTGACTGCACCTGCTAATCTGTACACAAAATAACAAGTAGCTAGTAAGAAAAACTTCATAAACTGACAAACAACAAATTTAATACTGGCAGCTAATCCCAGGTTCATTTTGGCATATTTGTAGCAATCCCTGTTGATCTGCAACAGTCAAACAGTAATAATTTTACATATATGACTGTGAAAGGAAGAAAAAAACCCACTAAAACATTAATCACCCCCTAAAAGAAACATCAAGCAACAAAAATCCCAAATGCACAATAAAATCATATATTTAATATACCTTATATTTATAAGATCCTAAATAAAACCTATAATTTAATTACTAAAAAAAATGTCACTGCTGCTGAAATTATTAGTGTACGAGCACTTGAATGAGCAAAACAATACTTCTCAAAAATACTATTATAATGGGATACACAGAAAAAATGGAATTTCTCTTCTGACTTGTTAAAACTAAAAATAGATAATTTATCCCTCTATTTATAATATTCTTAGAATGATCTTTATTTCATTTTCACTTCATATTCATTGAGGGGAGATGAAATCAAAAGCACAAGTACTGAAACAGAACCAGTTGTTATCATGCTGCTTTTCTTGCATGAAGAAATCAGAGGTGCAAAAAGGCTCATCCTATTTCCAGACCAGTTATTTAGAATGGCAGTTTTGTTCTCCCATGATCAAGAATGATTTTACAAAATGTGATTTCACCAAATATTATAAAATCACAGACAAATTTCAGAACAACTTCTCACCTACTGAAATGAATTTTGGAGGGATTTCAGCTTTGACCACAGAAATAGATTCAGTTGTCAGAAAGCTCTGAAATGGACAAAAATATATTTCTGTTTCAAACGTATTATTTTGTTCTAAGCTACATGTCTTATATTGTTATATTGATCTCAGAATTGTATCCATAGGTGAATTTTAGTCTCTTCTGTTTAATGCATTTAACATTTGAAATAATTTTTTCAGAGTTCATATTTCGTGAACACAGAAGGACCTGAATGTGGATTATCACATCCTACAATAGGGAAATAAATAAATAATAAATACCCCTTTAAAGTAGTATGTTGTAGTACATACAAATGAATACTCTGTAGGAATAAGTAAGTTGATTTGAAAATAGACATTTTCCCTAAAATATTAATTGTGAAAATATTAATTAGGAGCATATGAACACAAAGACACTCTGCTTTGGGAAGATAAGGTATATTCAAGTATTATTGTCAATATAATAGAACAAACAAAAGCAAATTCCCGGACTCATTCAGAAAATGAAATCAGCAACATAAATTAATAGAGGTTATTAGGAGAGAAATGGTTTTAAAAAAATTATTTGGAGAGATAGAATTATTCCCCACTTTAAGAAAAAAAAACATTTTGACACATGATTCTTCTCTATTTTTTTGCAATATTTACTACATTTACCTAGAACTTTGCTCACCTTTCAAAGCTTGCACCAATGAAACTGCATTGAAAACACTGAAGAATTCTAATGGAGGCAAAAACTTGATTAGTCTCTGATAAGCTTGGTATCAGATTTCTATTATTGGTATTTTAAAAATACTGATCTGCAAAGATGCAAAATCCTGCACTAGGCACACAGAGTACATTTGGTCAACATTTGTCCATGACTTGGGGAGCTGGCATCTTTAAATATGTAAATTGAGACCAAGAAAGTTAATAAAATTTTTCTTTAGCTTTTTCTTTAGTTAGCTGGAGCTCTATCCAATCTACAGACTCCCTAGGATGCATCTTAGCAGTACGTTTATGAAAGAGATTGGGCAGCAATCACTCCAAACATACATTTTTAATTAAATGATGTCAACTAGTCAGCAAAGAGAGAAAGAAGAGATTCAGATTCCATTCATGTGGACTTGGCCAGTTGGCCATCTAGGAAACCTAAGATGCAGGAGGTGGTTCCTACAAAGAAACCACCAAAGTGAAGTAACTTGCATTCTGATGAAGAGAGTGGTTTCCTATTTAGGAGGAAATAGTAGAATTTAGAGTGAAATATGAAACTGACCAAAATCCTAGGCCTTTAGAACAAAAAACATTTCACTAAGAGCATGAGACATACACAAGATCCACAACTTCTACTACTGCAGTGTCAGGATAAAGATATTAAATCAGCTCAGTGAAGGAAAGAAAGATCTTTCAGTAAATAATTTAAATAGCTACTTGTGGTTTCTTCTTTGATTTTTGATTGTTTGTGACAGTACACTTTTGTTTCTTATTAATACTTGCTAGTATTTTCATTTCTTATTTTAATGTGAGCAAGTATCACTGCTTATTTGATAATCTGGTATTATTTATAAAAAATGGTCTTGAAGAATTTTAGCAATAGTCCATCCCCTTGAGCATACATACATGCTGTATGTCTATGTATATATGCATATATATTTGTAGCATATAAAGAATTGCATTTAAAACTGCAAAAATGAACTTTCATTTTTTTATATCTTGCACATAGAGAAATTTCACGAAGGACTGAACAGTGGGGTGGAAGGATATTTTACAGAAACCGTGAGTGTCAATATCAGGCTGCCCAAGATGGGCAGTAGTGGGTTGGACCATGTTTGAACTGTATGGGACATAATGGGAGAAAGGAAGTAATAATTTGTGCTTTATTCTTCTCCCCTTTAATTCATGTATTCACTTGATAGCTTTTCTTTGCAACTTCAGATGTACAGATCCTTAGAACTGAATAATAACTTTGTGTAGCATCACTGAGCAATGCCGTGCCCTTGGAGACCATCAAAAATGTTGAAGATGATCTCCCACTACCATCTCAGAGGTTGTTCCTGACAATCCCTCTCACCTCCCCTTCTGTTGCCAATGTCTGTTTTAAGAGGCTCCCACTTCAATATTTTGCTGAGTTTAATTTTTCAGGCTGCCTGATTCCAAATCCCGCTGCATTTCAGACCGTGTTGGGCTTTGCTGTGGAGTCCCTCCCCTCTGCCACTGACATGAAAGCAAGAGCAAAAGGTAAGCATCAGCATCAGAGCTGCAGCTGATTCATCTGGGTACTCTGGCTGTGATAAAGCAAGTGAGTTTCACTGAGCATCTCTCACAGGAGTAGCTAGCTTCCCTGATTCTCAAAAAATATGACATGCTTGCTAAGAAAACCTGGAAAAGATATTACACTTCATTAGAGAAGTTTTATTTCTTTTTAGAATTCGAGCATACCTCTTCTATAATTTATTATAAATAAATGCAGATAACATTATGGTACCATAGTGTTTGCATGAAAAATTATTAGAAAATAGTGTTAATTATATTACATTAGAACAATTATCATTATAGCATAATAATATAATTCAATTCAATTCAATTGCATTCAACTACTTGTCTATCATTAGTAGCTCACTGTTTGGACACTCTCGTCTGAATAACTGGAATTCTGTATGTTGAAAAATATCACCAGTTGAATACTATTTGAAGTGTTCTACAGAAATATATAACCCTAACTCAAAGTATAGAAAAAAGGTTACTGCATGAACAAAACAAAAAACATTTACAATTTTAATATATTTTAATTATCTTTTACTATTAAAAATATTTTTATGTTACTTTTACATGAATATCTGTTCTGAAAATTTCTCACATTTAACTGAATACTTACTATACCATAGTTCCTATGCAAAAATATCCAAATTCTAATTCTGAATTTTGAAACTAAGCAAACTTCCCAAATGTTTTCAGAAATGTCTATGATGCTGTGGGTCATTGTAGACTTTATTGACAAAATATTTACTCATTAAGTATATGGAAGCATGAAAGAAAATAATTACTACTCAAAGTACTTGAGCATGATTCCCAAAATCTATGTAGCTATATAAAACTACTGCCAGGTGTCTAAGTGTTCACTTCAGTTGCTGGCAAATGGATAAGGAGATATTCAGAAATGAGAGAATAAACCTCCTAAAATATCATAGAAGTAATTTACATATAGTTTTGACTACTTCTGGATTTTTTTTTATTGTTGGACAAATCCAGGAAGATTGCACAACGGTTTCTTTTCTTTGTTTAATGCTTTATGGAATTAACTTACAAATGCAGCTGATTTGTGAAGTGTCTTTGTGCATCCATTTTGCTCAAATAAAAAATAAGTTTAATACATATTCATCAAAAAATGGCTTTTGAAAGCCATTAAATCCCAAAGAGAGGATTTTAAAATAGTCTTAAATTATGTAATCAGAGCAAATAGTTTTTCATTACACTGTAGTTCATGCATACAAGAATCAGCCTGCAGAGTGTGGTTTGGGAATGAACATTCCTAGGAAAGAAAAAAAAATAAAAGACAGTAGTGACAAAGGACTGAAGGGGACAAATACTGTAAACCTTGTAATTACAAATGCAGGCACAAGGTTTCTAAATCAGACTTCTGAGATTGTGTCTCTAGTTCCCATAGCTAACGAGGAAATGGTAGAGAGAGAATATTACTGCTTTTGTACCCGTCTTTACGCTGCTTGCTAAGCATTTTAGCATGTTTTGAAACATTTATAGGGGTTATTGTTTATGAATGTGTGGGGGTTTTGCTTATAAATATTTTTCCCAAATGGATATTCATTAAATTTCCTAAGAGAAAGTATCTTGAGTCAAGAGTGGCCACCTGGATAAGGGTCTGATGACCAAAATGCTACTGAAGGAGTGGATAACTCTAGAGAACAGAACATCTGATTTATGCAGTCTGATCTCAGGTGAATGTGCTGAACAGAAGAGATTTTGTTTCTTCGTGAGTTTCTGCATTCAGGTAAGGATATATTAGAACAGAGCAATTTAAAATCTGCAAGGCTCAGTTGGTTAAACTGGATTGTTGAACACATGTATTTTTATCTCTGTTGAGCAAGAAAGTCAAAGAAATAACACAAAGCCTTTTCTGGTAGCTGTCAGGTTAGGGGTTTTGTGCTACCACAGAAAAATTAAATTTGGAAATAGAATAACAGAAAGGGGCTATGAATAGGGTTAGACCTCTTAAAATCTGTCACTGTGTTGAGAAAACTTGTGGTTTTTAAATCTTTTACCTTGATTTGAAATGAGGACATCATGTCTTAAACATTATCTCTAAAGTTCTAAATCATGCTCTTTACAAGTGGGATATGTTAGAAGTATCGTTGACCTCAACCCAGTTTAACATCTTGATAATTCCCAGATGAGTTAAGTTTGTGAAGTTGACTAAGATATTTACTTTTAAGCTTCATTTGTTTTTCTGGTTTTTTCTCTTTTTTCTGGGTTGTGCAATCTACAACATGATGTGCAGAGTTAAAGCATTGTTCTACTATTTAACATCAACAAATGATTCACTAGATATAATTTCATTTTAATTTATTACAAGACAATGAGAAAGCAAGGCATAGTGTAATAAACCATTTAAATCATTTTAAGATTTGTCACCAGTACTCACTGAAGGTCAGAACCACGACATGCAGCAACATCAGATGCATATTAAAGGTAATTATGTTTCAACTTTGTAATGTACTAACAGACAAGTGACCACTGTTACTAAATATCTTATTGTCTGCTAAATTGGTATTATGTGATCTATTCAGATGTATTTATTATAAGAAGATGAAAATAGAATGAGACATTTTAAGTATATGAGTAATCATGAACTTTATGAAACCCCTATGTCTGTCCTTTTAATTAATGAATTTTGAGGAATAAATATATGTTTTAACAGCCAGATAAATGCTCATGAATATTTTCTGAAGGATTTCTGAACATAATAAATAAATAAATAAATAAATGTCTGAACATTTATTTATTTATGATTTATTGAAAGTATACTGAAAGAAAAGAAAATGTTCTAGAATTGTGAATCAAAGCATGTTTTCTTTTACAAAACTCCCCCCAAAATAGAGTGTGAATAGAGTTTTCAGTTTGCTTCGCTTTAGTTTGCTCTCTAATGTAGGTGGTTCTGCCTGTACTGGAATGCCACATGCAACTAAAATTAAAAAAATATAACTATTCTACAGGTTATTCTTATAAATGCTACCAGTGATAGAATACAAGATCAAGGTATTCCAAACAGATTCACTAGATGAATCTTTCCAAATCCAAAATGAAAAATCTAGCTTTTTTACCATCACAGAGATATGAAAAGGAAAAAGAATAAATTGGTAGAATATACAAGTTCCAGACCAATAGCTCTGATTCCTCCACAAAACTTCAGAAGTTCCCCTGAAGCTTTTTTGCAGAAAACCACTTTTCAAGTTGATGTAAAATGGTGCAATGCATAAAGGCAAAAAGTTTTTCTCAAAAACCTTGAAAGATTTTTTTTTTTTGTACTTCAGTCCTGTTTAAGTCATTGCAGCACATTTAGGGAATAGGAAAATGACCACTTATACAAATTATGTCGGTATAAAGTCAAATACTTATCTTTGTACAGACACCACTTCAATAAGTTTACTTGGAAGGAAAAAAAGAATGAAAATAGAAATACTTCTAATCTCCTAAAACTTGCAGCATGAATTCAAGCTGTTGCCTTGCTGATTGAAATTTTATCTGAAGGTTTTTTTTAGGACTTTGTGGAAGCTTTCATCAGGCAGTAGTGTTTGAATTCAAATTCTTTATGAATAAATGGGCTGGATTTTTATGCATTTTAACACAGCATTCATTTTTTCAGAGCTTTTATAAGTTCTCTTTTGTATGTATATACCTACTAAATATTCTGTTCCTGTTTTATCTTGAAGGTTTTCTTTTCCTCTAAAGAAGCATTGCATTTGTACCTTCAAATTATAATTTAGCTTGCTGATATTTTTTTACCTGCTACTGCTGACCTGACAACTCTCTATTTCAAATTAATGTACAGTGGCTCTGTGGACAACACAGATTACCTGAACCTCTGGGTTTGCAACAGCTCTTGGAATGAGCAATGCTTCAATCCTATGTACAGGAAGCCTTTGAGGAGACGTTGTAGTCAAGCAGTTGGTGACCCTGGGCCAGACGTGTTTGCTGTACTGGGGCTGAAAATCTCAGGTGCTGGCATGAGCAGCTGCTGTCTGGAAGTGCCTGGTTTCATCCTGCACTGCACACTGCAGGATGTTAAGAGATAGTATTCCGTCCTGCTTTTGGGTTTTATCCAAGATGACATGGAAAGGTATGGGAAGGAGGCTGAAGCTTTGCATGGATGGGATTTGTCCATTGTGCCATGGGGAAATCCATCAGACCTGTGCAGTGCTGCACAAAAGCTGGATTTGTATCACACACAGAGGCATGATTTCCTTCCTTTCTATATTCCTGTTTTTAATCTATCTTTATGCCATTTGTTGTCAGTTCTCCCCTACAGAGATTGGAATAGCCCTGTACAACCTCCTGCTCTGCTTTCCCTGTGCCCCCTTGCAGAACACCGTGTGCCTGACAGGAAAGTGCAGTCATTACCATTTTCTGCAAACTAAAAGCCAGAATATTATGCAGTACTTTCTGGTTTAAAATTATCCCGAAGGAGTATAAATAAGTTAGTTCTCTCATTGATGTCATGTTCAATTATTGTTCTCAAAGAGTAACTGAGTGGCTTAAATGAAATTCTCAATTGGCTTCAAATGCTAATACTTTTTAAAAATCTCACAAAACCTTAAACCAAACAGATGAAACCCCCAAACCCCTGCAGTAGGGAACTGTTGCTGGTTTAGTTCGATCCACTTTTTGTTTATTTTTTCAGAAGGGGTTTTTTCTCTATTCTTTTGTTTACCTTGCTCTTTTACTTACTTTATTTGTAGCTGCAACAAATGAAAGTGAATTTATCTTTTCTAGGGCATTAATAGCAACCTAAGGGATGTTTAAAAATCACAAAGGAAATTTATTTGGTTACTTTTAATTTTAGCCATAATGAGCAGAACTTGAATTGAAATTTGATTCATAAAATCTTCAGGGGCTTTTTTGAGGTTATTCCAAGTTCTTTCAATGAAGTGTTTAAATAGAAACACGTAGGGAATATGGCATGTAATTTTTTTTGTTTTATTTTTCTTTGTGTCTTTTAATTTCTGAAACCTGTTGAGGATTGTATACAAAGCCCTAAAGTACTTTAAGAATGTAAGTAGTCAAGTATTAGAATTGAGGGCAAAGGTGCTAGAAATAAATGCAGATCTGAATGATTGTTTTTCTCTTCCTGAAATCTTCCCCCATTTAGCCTGAAAGCTAGCTACCAGATTTAAGTTTTCGTATAATCATTATAATAGAATATATCTTTTCTTCCCTCAGAAAAAAAAAATAACACAGAAAACAATATGTTTTTCAGATAAAAACACAAAGTCTTGTTTAAAAGTAATGAGGTCTGAAAGGCTGCTAACCCTGTGTTGTACCATCCCATCTAACATTTCAAATTTTCCATGCATGAAACATCACAAAAGTGTTGGAAAAGGTAATGTCATGAGAAGGAAGAGTGAAAAGGAAGTATTACCTCTTCTTATGCACACTAAGGGTTTTTAGGATCCTTAAAGATATGTTCACACTCTCTCTCTCTTTCTACCTTAGTGTTCAAATTGTTCCTTTCAGCACAGAAATTCAGCTGGATGAACTGAAATGACCTACATGAGTATTTTACATATAGTTGGCTACAGTAGAAAAGACAAGTGTCTTGCCATGTAAACACCTTTATAGTAAAGGTAAATGTTTAAAAGGAATACTTCCTCCTTCAATTTGAGAAATGACTTATTTATTTCACATACATTGAAAATAGAATTAGCGGTTGACATCCTAATAAAAATGAATGTTGCTTCCACTCCATGGTATTTTTCTTTGAAGGTGCATTCCCTACCCCACCCCTCAACTATATGCTAATTTACCTAGCTGATTTCTCCAGAAAGCTGATTTAAACAGATCCAAAGAAAACTGGAAAGTAATGGAAGAAAGCACAATTACTTGTATAATTACTAAGCCTTCAAATTTGTTTGAAAACAGTAGCTCTGTACCATTTTCGGATTGTCTAATATTTATATCTTGGTTTACCTATGGTATTTTCTTCCTGAAATCTATGTATAATGAAGTAGAGCCCTTTTTGGAAGGCTCCTAGCACCTACTTGGAAAGTAAAAACCATCTGCTAGGATGACCACATTAGCATTTCTAGGTCCTTCTTTTTTGGTAACTTAAGCTAATACATTCAATTTTATTTTCAGACTAGAACTGCTCAGGCAGTCAATTAGAGTTCCTCAGCTGGAAGCCTTCACTGGTAGGCTGAGGGGCAATGTGGATGGGCTTCCTACAGTCCCTCAATCTCCTCTGCAGTTCTCTGACAGCCTGTGGCCTGCTCTATTTATAGCTGCACAGTAACACTGATGTGTTCAGAAATTAAGAAGTGGCTCTGCAAAAATACAGATTCCCTAAAAATCTATTTATGCTATACCCAAACTCAGTATTACCTTGACCTTAAGCATTTTCTGTATGCATTTTCAAACACATAGACTTGAGTTTCATAAAGGGCTAAGATAACAGAGATATACACATTCCAAATTAACAAAGGCACTTACTGGACAGCTAGCAATATATTGAGGAAAAAAAAATAAAGATTGCCTTCTAAAATTCTTCATAATACCTTGCTTGTCTATCCCCTGCTGCTCAGAAAATAAAATGATAGTTCATAGCACATTGACAGGAGGAGAAAATTGCATTCAAAGGGATTTAAAGATTTGAGAACTAGGTCTGAACACGCAGTGCAAACAAAAGGCTTGACATCTTCAAGGCTGTGTCTATGCTCCAATGATTGGGAAGTGTGGTTGACTAAGCAATCTTACATGAGGTTAGTATATACTGATAAAACATCAGAAAAACTACTTTGGCTTCTGTGAAGAGCTTGATAACTCCCGAATAATAATGGATTTTGTTATCTAATGCTGGAATTAGACATATTTTGTGACAGGGAAGAACTGATATTTTCCTCTTAGGGAGAGGAGAAGAGCTCCAATAATGACATTATAAGGAAACAAAGAGGCCTCTTATATTTTCTTGACCCAGAAATCACATAGAAGTACAATTTATTTCAGTCCATCTTTCTTATTCAACAATTAAAATTTTCTACTGTGTTTCTTAGCCATGTTATACTCTTTTTTGGGGGACAGGCCTCTATTTTTGTTGTTTGCAAACTTGTGCGTTGCTATGCAATTCTGTTGCATGTCCCCATCTCCCAGCTGAGATTTAAGTTCTAAATTATTTTCTTATCATTTCCTGTGAACAAGTTCATTCCTTAGCATGGAAACTGCAGCAATCACTTTCTTCTTCAGAAGTTTGATACTTTGGAGACCCTCCTTCATGTTTTTGCTACCAGGGACTAAAATGCCACATAAATATTTGATGACTAATTTGTTTGGACTGTATTATGCACTCTATATATTATTACTAATCCTTAAATGTAGATCATATTTCAGCTTCCAAAGAAAATCTTTTATTAATTCTTTTATTCTCTAGGTTAAATCTCAGTTATACTGAAGTCAATGGAAAAGCACACATCAGTTTTACTGTGGTCATATTTTTATCTTGATATTCACATCATCTAAATGATCTCAAAAAAAATTAGTGTTTTAAACTTCTCTGTCCTGCAAAATACTTCCTTTTCCTTCATTAATTTTTTCATATATATATATTAATATAGACAGAGTAGAGAAAATTTACTGTTATTAATAAATAATTAATGAATTATTTTCTTGGCATTGATTTTAGAACTTAAATTCTTGTGAAATAAAAACTCCTGTGTTTTTTTCCTTGCTATGTAAAATTCTATGCTATGTAAGGAGGTTAAATCCACATTACAAAGTAAATAATTTCCATTAGACAAATTAACTTTTCTACAAATTACTTAGTGATATACACCAGGAAAATACATGAAAGATCATGTAACAGAACCAGTTTTTGGACAAGTTTGACTGAATACTGAATTAATTACTCTGGGCTGGTGATGTATAGTAATGACTTAAATTTGGAGAACTGATCACAGTGATGATACCAACCCGCAAAGTATTTTATATACTTAGAAGAATAGCATAAAAAAATAGAAGTTGATAATGGAAACAATCATTGAATGTTGCTAAGATTCTTATGTTTATGTTTATACAGTGTTAATCAGTCCTCATTCATTCAAAATGCATCACAGTCATCTTTATTCTGTATGGTATTACAGTAACTTTTTTATTATTTCATTTATTTACACTTAAAATTATAGATCCTTTTTTTTCTGGCCTATAATACACTGACTGTGAACTTAAATGAACAGGAGTTCCCCATGGTTCTAAGAAACTGTATTTACTTAGTATCTAAAACTAAGTTGTGCAGTGAAGCAGCAGCTGTTTTTCAGCTCCATATCCTCTAACAGGCATATGAAGCCTAAACTATGTGCCAAAATGGAGCAATTCTTTAAATCCAGAGAATGGAAGCACATCTGTAAACTCTGAGAAAAGAAAGCAGTTATTGAGTACAGAGTTTTTCATGGAGGACAAGCCAAGCAGTGTCCTTCCTGCTAGGCTGCAAGCTAGTACCAGCTGAATTATACGGTCCAAGCAGGAGGATCAGAGTAAACCCCTCAAAAGCTCTATTTTGAAAACTGATTAAACAATTTTCAAGAGCCAGAAAATGGCTAAAAAGGCCAGTCTTGATGCTGTATGTTTTTCTTCAGCAGATTAAAGAAGGTTACCCCAAGGAGCTTAAGGCAGTACTTTTAGGTGTCTGTTACTTGTCTGGGGACATCTGTCTTGCTTGAACAAGTCAGCCAAGGCTGAAGGAGAAAACAGTGGACCAAGGAATGTTTGAAAGGGTCACACATCTCAGTCCAGGACATCAAGGGGCATCTGCTGGATCCATAATTTCTAAGGGCAACTAACTGGGTATATGAGTTGCTTGAATGTCCAACAGCATAAAGGAGGAGTAGTGAACACAGTACCCTCCAATTGCATATGATGCAATATATAATGCCTAGAAGTGATGCTGTTTGAGATTTGCAATATCCAGGCATATCTTTGTTCACATCAGTAGGTTCCAGGATTACATACTCTCCCTGTAAAAGAGCTCCACACCTTAACTTTGAGTCATCAGAATCTCACCCGGTGTCTTCTTGGACATGACAATTAACTAGGGCTTAGGACATACAGGGTGCTGTGCCTGCCTCAAAATCCTCTTCATGGTCAGCAGCTCCTAAAAAAAAGACAGCTCCCATGAGCAATCATGAAGACCATTAAAAATACATCTTTGTCCTTTTCCTAGATGAAAAAAAAATACAACAAACATGCTGTAAAAAAAAAACATCTAATCCTATTGACTAGGAAAAAAGCAGTATCAGGAAGTGTATCTGAACTGGTCTGTCATCAAAAGGTATATCTTAAGTAGTCATTATATATTGCTCTGAATTGAGGTGTTTTATGACATCTACTTAGCTTCCCTGGTTGCAGTTTCTCGAGTATGATGAAATAAATATGATAGTTACCACTGACAAACTGGCAAACAGCCTAGGAGAGGGACACAGCCTTCCATGCTCTGTGACAAAAGAGAAGAGAGAAGTTATTTCAAGGCTTATAGTTGTAATTAAATGACCACATGTGTATCTACCACAACAATATAAAATTTAAATGAATGTGTACCTAAATGTATGTTAGCAGCACTCATCATAGCCTGTGTTTCCCATATAATCAGGTAGGATATCGAAATATTTTCTGCAATCAGGTATTAGTTAATGGTGTTTGAAAATATAATGACGCAAAAGTCATTCTAAGTTCTGTTGTCTGCTACAAATAATATTCTAAATACAATTGTATTATATATGTAGGTTCAGGATTCATCTTTTATGCAGTCCATAATTGCATCTATAGCACATAATAGTTTGTATTCCACTACTTTGATCACAACCCAAAAATTGACATCAGCTTTTTCAGCTTCAGTGATAAATCTACAGTTCTGTGCTTAAATACAAATTTACATTTCACTATTAACCACACTATGAATCAGAAATAAATAAACTAATACAGGTTGTTAGTGAGATTATTGCTGAAACTGAAAACATACATAATTTATGTAAAAAATATGTAATATTTTCAAGAAAAAGAGAACATATTTAAGCCACAGCTATGACAAAATTCCAGGCTTTGTCACAATTTCACAACATTAACAGAGATTTAAAAACCCTTTTTCAAAGCAGGTCTTCAAAACATGGAGATAAATAAATTAATTAATTGTACTGTGAAGAACGTTAGCTGTACCCCATCCAAAACCATCAAATTCAGTCTAGTGAGAGGAATAATCCAGACATTATAATGCTTTTTTCCAAAAACTTGGTAATAATCTTATGATAATTGGAAGCATTTGACTTTTGATGATCCACATAATCTTCTTAATTATTTTTGTTTATTGTAAAATTAATTTTGCTAACTCTTAGTATGTATTAATCTTTGAAATTAAAAACCACACAACAACAGCAAACAAAATCCCTTTCAAATAACCTGTTTCCAGCAAAATCCTAGTGAAACAGTGGGTTTTCTGGTTCTTTTGCTTTTATAGGTGGATAATCACAGATTTCTCATCTGATGATGAAATGCAAAAATGACTTAACAAATTAAAATAAACACTTATTGTTGTCAAGAGTAGAATGATGTTATTTAAAAAGTAGTTAAATGTTATTTTAATTTCTTTTTCTGTTTTTGTTGTGTAACGTTAATATTTATTATAATCATTTATTTAAAGCATAGGTGAGAAAAAAAGTGTGGTTTCCATAAAATCATTTGAGAAAGACTACAGAGACCAAGGGCCAAGAGAGAAAAAATTACATTTTTGAATCACAAGATGCCAAAGACATTCATGCTGAAAAACTGTGCTCGTGTGGCCAAGAAGGCCAATGGGATCCTGGCCTGTATCAGCAGCAGTGTGGCCAGCAGGACCAGGGCAGGGATTGTCCCCCTTTATCACCTGGGACAGGTGAGTCCTCATCTGGAGTGCTGTGTGTAGTTCTGGGCCCCTCACTACAAGGAGGATATTTAGGTGCTGGAGCAAGTCCAGAGAAGGGCAATGGAGCTGTGGAAGGGTCTGGAGCCCAGTTCCTCGGAAGAGTGCCTGAGGGAGCTGGGAGTGTTTAGCCTGGAGAAAAGGAGGTTTAGAGGGGACTTTATCAAGCTCATTAAAAAATATAAGTTAGTGTTGTCCAAGGCACTGTGATTCCACAACAGGAAATCTTGTGCTTTTCTCTGAAATGCTGAATTACCTGTCTTGGTAATGCATGGTCTTGGGTTGCAATGCAAAACTTAAACAGGGGTATGTATTCTATTACCATCTGTTAAAATCAGGAGGGGCAGTGTTCTTTATCTCTTCCATGACTCATCCTCCTTCCAGGGGGTATCTTCTGTTAATGGGCCATTGAGTCTCACCACATGACTGATAAAATTACATCACCCATTCTGAGATGCTCCACCCAGGACGAGGAACCAAGCATTCCTACCTGGATAAAAATCTGAGAATCAGAAACCAGAGCAGTCTGTTTCCACTGGATTCCCAGAGGAAGATCAGACCCATCTCACCACCACTGGACCTTCAGAGGAAAAATACTCCGTTCTGCAGAATCATTGTTTCACCAGAACCACATCTGTCACTCCAGGAGAACTGGATTGGACTGCTACCAACACCCTGATCAACAGGGTGCCAGGTTGTATTCTGACTCTGTGAGTGTTTCTTTTTTTGTTTGTTTGCTTTTTTTGAACTACTGCATTTTTATTTTAAATTTCCTAGTAAAGAACTGTTATTCCTATTCCCTTAATTTCAAGATTATAATAATTCAGAAGAAAGCTCCTGCCTTCCTTAGCAGACACCTGTCTTTCCAAACCAAGACACAGATTTCACGTCTGAAGGTGTTAGCTTGCTAATAACCACACAAATTGTGACCTCAGAATATGACACATCCAATCCTTGCCCAGTACCAGCTGGGGTGATAAAGTCATTTTCTGTCTGGGGTAGTGGCAATAATTAATGCCAAAAGTACAGTGTGAAACCTGTCACCACAGAATTAGCTATTTTGTGGTGCTTTGCTTCTGTGAAATCACATCTTACTGCAAGAGCACTGAACTCAAGTGTGACAGACTGAACTTTATGAGTCAGAATATAATGACCATGGTTGGAATCTGTAGTTTTGATTATCTGCCCCATTCTACACATTTTGTCACAACATATTTATCTTTCACCATCAACATGCTGCACTTGAAGACTTTGAATTATCCTCTATTCATTACACTATATCCACTAATATGTAATTAAGTATAGTCACAATTGCCATAATAATTCTATGACTTCATATTATTTGTGGGAGAGGTTTGAGAATTTTGAAATTTATCCTGCTTCTCATGATTATGTAAAGGTTGTAACAAGATGGTACATGAGAGGAAAAATATTTTCTTAAGTAAATATTGCTCATTTTTAACATCTGTAAATCTAAAATTCTTTCCCTATAATGTCACAATTCATTTTTTAAATAAATTGCAGAAACCACTAAATGAATGCTGCTCTTAACAAAAAGAATTGGAGACAAATGTGTTGAGTTCTTTTATTGTGCTTTCCTAGTTGTTCAATTTATATTTACTAAAACATATTTGCTCTCACTAATGCTGCTTACTGTTTCTTTAACAGGACATTTATAATCTTGATTAACTACACTATGTTTTATAGTCTATTGCAGTAGAAGTTTTGACATTAATATCTTTATTCAGAAGAGATATAACTTTAGGCTGAATTTAATATCTGTAAATCTTGACATGAGTAATAAACTAAACCTGAGTAGGAGGCTAGTTTTATTATTCTTTAAATGGTATAATGATCACTGTTACCTTCTAATTTAATCAACTAGAATTACTACCCTATAAATATTCATCATCATGAACATATATTCCTGGCTTTCTTTTAGTAAATTAAGGTGAATCACAGAAGATGAGGAATTGAAAATTATTTTAATATGTTTATTAGATGTTTCTGTTCTTCCAGGGATTACCTGTTTGTCTTGAAAAAAATCACAGAAGCAGTTTACCTTGAAGTACTGGGTCAAACATAATTATATTTACTGAATGAAAATTAGCCATATTGCATTTCAGTTGGAACACAATGGATGGAGAAGACAGGAAAAGTAGGTCTAGATCCTATTATGGGAATCTCCACTTTTGTTATAATTGAGCAATAATAAAGTACCTAAGGAATTAATGTGGAAGGTTTTAAGATTGTTAGATACTTCTGGCTGTACAGAAATATTGGTTTCAACCAATCTGCTTTGTCAGTGGTTACTTCTCAGTTTATATTTATCCCTATAATAAAATTTATTCAACCTTTAACACATAATTTCAAAACAATTTTATTTTACTTTTATTTTTTTCCAAGTATCATATTGTTCTTTATAATGTGTATTATTTTTAGAAATATAATCACAAAAAAAGCTGAGTATTTTTTTAATTTTCTAGTATAATCTCTTGGCTATGCAGAGGATTTTCTGAGAGGCTGTCGATTATTTATCAGAGATTCTCATCTTCTGTTTCAGCAGAACAAATTTCATTGGGTAAGAGAGACAGACAGGTGTCGTCACTCATGCTAAGTGCAGAAGATATTTCCTCTTAATAATGACACAGACCTCCTGTCTTGTCTTTAAACTGATAAACTACTGCTATGATAATGAGTAGAGACTGGCTATTGACTCTGGCAGACAAATATCACTCTTGTTAAAATTAAAGATGCAATGCTACAAACACACATACTAAATGAAGGGGGAGTGAGGTGGGGGAAATGTTTCCTTTTTACTTACCAACCCCCCTCACCCAACAAACAAATAGAAACAACCACTCCCCAATAATTAAAAATTAACTTTCAAGATCTAAGTTTAAGAAGGACAAGCAGATGATTTCTCCTTGAAAAGCTACACTCTCTCTGAATGCACAGCCTGAAAACTGAAGTTGCACTTTAACAAAACTAAGGGACAACTACACTTCTATATTGTTTTTATTCTCTTGTTCTGTTTTCCAAAATTATCTTTCTGTGTAACTTAAGACTTTTGGAGATTCTGCTCCTTTTATTACAACAGCTTGAAATGAATCCCTTCAAAAGAAAATAAATAAAAGGATCAACCAAATTTTAGTTGGTGATTGTTGTTCAATGCAATAATACTATTTGTGGTGTGGTCTTTAAGGACATAGCATAACGGTCAGGAAAGGAAATGCTGAGGAAAGAATAGATAAGCATGTAGGTCAGGCTCTTCAAAGTGACTCAGAGATGCTGCAGAGGTTTTTTTGGTTGTTGTTGTTTTTCGTGTTTTTTTAATTCTTGATCTTTGGTGTGTCAATCTTACATGAGTTCACCTTTGTTGATAAGAAAAATCAGAGTTGCTACGATTTGAAATTAGGCTTACATAAGTTCCAAGCTTTTATATAAATCCTTATTTGTATTCTGTTTCTTCAACATTTTTATCTTCTTTCATATTTATTTTATCTTTTTTTATGGGACTGCTTGTCTCTGTCTTTTCACCTCTTTCTTTTTTCTTCTGTGCTGATTATTCATTCTTTAACCTTGTTGATCTTGTGTTGTTCAAGTCCTTTGATGGTCTTTCATGATCTCTTCTTTAATATGGGATCATGCTAATCTCAAACACTTTTTCGTTATAGTTATGGTTAATTTCCTTTCACATTAAACTTCAGCATTCATTCAGAGTAAATTTGTATTTTGATGAAGAAATGGAATCAAAAGTATCTAACAATACCTGAAATATTAAAATAATTAGAAAGTTGGTCTTTTTATCCATTGTGAGTGAATAGTGTACTTAAAAATGTAATTTCCTTTCTGATTTTTACATGCCTGGCTGTAGGACAAAGAGTAAGCACAACTGACTTATCTGTGGGACTGGTAAGAAAAGTAAGTACTACTTGATCATTTAAAGTTTTATGACTACTTTAAACTCTGAAGTGTGGAACTCCTGCTTCATATCAACATTAAAAATATAAAATATTGTCTCTTTAAAAGTAACAAGGGTGATTATTGAATGTTGTCCTGGAAAAGAGTTGATGGCCAAATAACATATCACCATAAAGTGACAGCTTAGACGTTCACATGAAAAAAATCACTGCACCTGGCTGGAATAGAGTTCACTTTCTTCACATTAGCCTGCATGGTGGTGTGCTTTGTATTTGTAACTAAAGCAGTGTTGTAGTGCATCTATCTTTTCATTGTTTCTGAAGAGTGCTTGTACATCAAGGCATTTTCTCTTTTCACTCTGCACTGCGCCCTCGAGTGGGTTTTGTCTGAGGTGGAGGGAATTTTCTTCATAGGAAGTGATATTGTGTTGTGTTTGGATTTGTGACAAAAACAGTGCTCGTAATATTTAGGTGTCTTACTTACTGTTGAACAGTGTTTATAAAACATCAAGGCATTTTCTATTTCTCTCACTGCCCTACAAAGGAGGAGACTGGGACCGAACAAGAAGCTGGGATGAGGACACGGTTGGGACAGTTGATTCCAAATGAGTGAAAGGATATTCCATACCACATAACATTATGGTCAGAAATAAAATCTATAGAAATGAGTAAGCAGAGAGGGATGCTGGAAGTGTTGGGGTTTGTCTAAGTAACCATTATGCATGATGAAGTTTGACTTTCTTAAACAGGCTGAACTTCTGTCTGCCCATGGGAAATGGTGAATGAATTCCTTGTTTTGCTTTGTTTGCATGCACAGGTTTTACCTACAGAACTACCCTTATCTCAAAACAGGAGTTTTATCACTTTTACCCTTCTGATTTGCTCCTCCAGCCTACTGGAGTGGGCAGCTGTGGGAGCTGAGCTGCCTTCTGGGGTTAAGCTACACCACTATCCTTCCCCACAGGAAAAAGGGTGGGGGTGGCTGAGAGTCTGGGAGGGAGCACAGTCAGGACAACAGACTCACACTGACCAAGGGAGTATTTTATACCACAGAGCATTACATCTCAGGGCAAGGAGGACAAAGAGGGGAGTTTTGTGGTTAAGGAATTTTCTTCCCAAGCAGAGAGCCTCCCTTCCAGGAAGGGCTAAACATCTGATTGCTGAAAAGTGGTGAATCCTCTTTCTGCTTTGCTTCCATGAGCAACTTCTTCTTTCCTTGTTAAAATGTCAGTGTCTTGACCTACAGGTCTTTTTGCCTTCCTTCTATTTCCCCTCTGCCCTATGGCTGAGAAATAAACAGCTATATGGATGTTGGCCAGGTAGGACTCCCACAAATAAAGAAGATTAATAGAGTGAATAAATTCTCTTTTCTGCAAAGTCTTTGCTTCCAACTCTTACAGAGTAAAACATGAATAAACTGTGTGCTGTATTCTTCAAATGTATTGTTTGTGGCACATTTAAAGCTATGGGTACATTATACTCTTTTGCTGTTTTTTCCACTTGTTGTAAATAGTGCTGCTTCATTAAATCCCTTTTTCTTTTCCTCAGAAAATTTACAGCAGATCGGTATACACAGAGAATATTGTGAAATAATGCAGGAACATTTTGTTCGTTCACAACTAAATGGGAGGAAAGATTTACTGTTAAAGGGAGAACATTGATTTCTAGATGTTTTTATCCCTTAAAAATGTATACATAGAAATATGAGATAGAATATTTCATGTTTGAAGTCTTCATAAATACTACCCATGTTTACACCTATGACCTAAAAGAGTAAAAAATTTCTAATTTATCAATTTTCTTATAAAGGTTTAGAGAAATACTTTGAATTTAGTTAAAAATCCTTATTTTCATTTAGATAAACCATAGGCATAAATATGGCCAAAGCCACCTTTCAGATGTCAGGCTGATGAAAATTTGATATTTTATCTGAATTTATCACTAATTTTTTTCCTGTCTGTCAACACTTTGTGATGATAAGAGTTAAATGGAGACATTAATTTCTTTGTACTCACTTTTATTATACTTCTTAAGTATAAATACACCTGGTTTCAATGAAGTAGCTTATATCAGTTGAAAAGAAATAGGGTTTTCTGGGGGGGGGGGGGGGTGGGGGGGGGAAGTGAAATACTTT
>VXBR01007309.1:598007-647191 GCA_013400215.1 Cisticola juncidis
ATACTGTTGAAATAGAAAATATTTTACATAATTAATTTATAGTATTTTCTCTTTTTTGTGCTTTTTTCTTTCATTCTTATTTTTTCTGTTTCCTACTGTCTATATTCTGACTATTGAAGAAATATCTGCTTAGTTTTTATTACAGTTTTGTGACTGAGTGATCTATTGAAATTCTCAGACATTGTTGTCCACTTCAAAATTTCAAGAATTTTTCATGTCCATGAAGAGAACCTGGTGTGAGAAATTGGATTAACACTTGTAACCTGCCTGATGATATCTCAAAGTGGATGTAACATTTACTCATATTCCTCCATTTACTCATATTCCTCCATATGATGGGCCTCCCATATTCTCTGTATATATATTTCCTACATCTCCTACAGTTTCTTTTACTTTATAACTGTGGAGAAGGTTTAATATTCCTTTATTTTTGTAGAGAGGTTCATAATTAGGATAGCTATCCCTTTGTCCATTTACTCCACCACAAAAAATTGCCACTCTTTTCATATGGTCTGCCACTCAATTGCAGAGAGCTACACAGTCATGAGAGAGACCACATTATGTGAAAATGGAATCTTTTTTTTTTTTTTTTTTTGCTCAACAGTTTATTGATCTTCAAGGACAACCAATTTGTGTCACCTGTCATCTCTTTGTGTTAAAATTATTAGTTTTCACCCTACCTTGGTAACTTCTTTTTGGGTTGTCGAAATTTTTTTGCCACCTCCTGTGACCATCTCAGATCTAATTTAGGTGAGGATAAAGTCTGGAATCCCATAATCTGTTCTGCTTTAACATACAAAGAGTATAGAAGATGCTTAGTTTCCATTACAAAAAGAACTCTCCTGTGGAGAACAGAGAGGTTTGAGTGAAAGCTGTCCCTGCTAGGATAAATTCAATAGGAGGTTGTTGATACAGTGATTCACTACTTTATGAAAGTCACATTGTTATAAAAAGACTAGGAAGTGGCAAATGGGGTTTCTTACTGCCTAATTCATCAGCAGAGTTCCTGCTCCTACCAAATAAGGCAATGTTAATCCTAATGGTACAGTCAATGAAGGGAGAATTGCCTCATGAAGCACTTAACACTTGTCAAATCAGCAATCTCAGTTTAACAATGGCTAGGCAGAAATAGAAAACATATCAAAATAATCACAAAAATATTTAAAAGGGCTGCCAGTGTCTCCATTTGACTTGAAATTAGACATCTCCTGATATCCATTTCAAAACAAGCTTTAAGAGTTAAAGTTATGATTACAATGAATTCTTAGCATGTGTAACTTCTTTAAGTGGTAAGAATTTTTTGACTATTCTTCACAAAGCAAGCCCCAGACTCTGTACAAAATAATGAATTCTGAAAAGAAACCCTGCATCAAGAGAGTTAATACTCGAGTTTTTCCTTGAGGGTTTTTACAATGGTAATGAGACCAGTAATTCATTTGTCTGAGAATAAAGAAAAAGGACTCGTTTAATCAGAATGTCTTGACTCTAGTAGTCAAAATAACTCCTAGGACCAGAAATTTGCTTTGCTAAGTACTCCAAAGCATAGAAAAATCTATTTTATCCCTCTCTTCTTGTCAGAATTTTTTAGGGTTCAGAGAACCTAAAGCAAAATTTAGGCTTCATTTTTGGCAAGAACACACATCAACCTGCTTTTCCTTCCTTTGTGTAAATTAATATAATGTATTTGTCTCTGCACTGTTTTCAGAGACAAAATGCACTACATCAGGCTTCAGTTATATGATAGTCTTTCATCCCTTAGATCACTTTCAGAATAGATATTTGCTTGTACCAAAGCTTATGGGCAAAATTGTTTTAAAATTATTTGATAACATCATGGAACTTTGCAAATTTCATTTGCCTTACCAGAAAAAAATAAAACCCCTCCCATAACTATATAATTTTATGGTTTGGATTTGGGTGGGACTATGTTGCTCCTATTTGGACTCTTACCTGGAGCCTAAGATATCATGGGAATAAATCTTTAATTACATGATTTAAGTTTAGCAGTCTGGACAGCTACCAATGGACCAGGTTAACTTTCTTCCTTTCCTACCCACAGTGAACACAGAACCCATTTTGTAAATGCACTTTTCTTTTAGAATCCTTCTCTAGTTAAGAGAAGACTCCTGTTGCTTTCTTTCCACCAGTTTGACTTTTTTGTGTTACTTTACTGTATATATGTGGCTATCAATATGTGCATTGATATCTAGTAAAACACTCATCTTAGAATATGACTTTTTTTCCTACAATATTTCAGACAACCTGTAGATTTTTCCATTAAAGTATTACTCTTCCCAATAGTTTTTCAGACCATTGAAACTGACAGTGTCTTTTGTTCTCAAAATGGCAACTTTATTAAGCAGTAAATATAAAATATAAAATTTATATAAATTAAAAAATTAAAAAAAAAAAACAACAACAACCCCCCCCCCACAAACCTAAACCAAACATTGATCCAGACCTTTATTAATAAAATAAGTTAATTATACTTTAGTAGCACAAAAGATGGAGAATGTGGAGGGAAACATCTTACAGCTTAGGTAAAGATATTTCCAGCCTCCAAGTCATCAGAAGCTGCTTTATGTTGATTGTATACTGCTGTGCTCATGATACTTGGTGATTCCTCAATGATTTTGGAATCCTTTTTGGTTGCTAAGAGCCTAAGAGCCTTCTCCAACTTTTGGCAACTTCAGTTATTTTACGGACATCCAGTCTCTCATCTCAGTAAATTATTTCCTTGTCTGTTCCTAGGAACTCCCACATCTAATGGACAATAAGTCAACTCTTTCAGTTTCACCATCAAGCGAACAAAAAGAAGAAATTGTGCCCTTCATTTTCTCAGCAAAGGGAGTAAAATATTTAATAAAAGCCCCTCACACTGAAGATACATGCAATCCTTCCTCCCTTCCTCCCTTCCTTCCTCCCAGAAATGACAATGACCAACTAAGAACACTAGATATTTAGTTTCCCTACCTCAGCGTACACCGATAAGTTCTTTACTTCCTTTCTCCTCCTTACATTTTTCTAGCCTGTTTCCAGAAAGTAGCAGGCAAGTCTAGATGAAACCTCTGTACATGTTGCCTCTCCTCAGATGACTAATTATGTACTTAACCATATGACAATTTCTAGGTGATGAGAATAACAAAGGGTAATACACATAAGTAGGGCATTGCTGCCTCCCTCATCCCCTATTTTTAATTAATGGTTCTTTCTCTTCTTGCCTGCCTGGTTTGTCCTACAGAAATCTTCAAAAGACATAATGACAGAATTTTGTAAATTATGTGTTAAAATAAACACTTTTTTTTTTTTTTTAATGACCTAATTTAATTCAACACACAAACTAATTGGGAGCTTTCTATAAACACCAGATTTTCCACAATACATACTAAAGCTTGGGGAAAAGGTATTGAGCAGCGCTTCAGCTAAACATGTCCTGATACATTTTAGGGGACCTTTTCAGATGTCAGGTTATAGACTTTACGACATTAGCTTCATTGTAACATTCTGCATATGGAGATAAATGCTTGGAATAAGCACAGAAAGCTGTGCAGAAGAGAAAGTTTACAAATAAAAAGTATACATAGAGATCCTACATAGGTATTTTACCATCTATGCTTGAATTTTGGATTGAGGGTGAACTCAGGGTGAAAAGTGACATTTATTTAAACGGATGTATTTTTTTACCTTATATTTTCAAAAGCCAAGAGAAATTCTCTCTTGTATCAAACTGGTTTTTATTTGTGCCAACTCCTTAACTCCTCGTTTTACTTTTGTTTATACCTTTCTTGTCATTTCCTAATATGTAGGAGTCTTTTTTTACTGCCAAGCTGAAAAGCACCTTCCTGGATGTCCTTATGCTTCACTGTTGCATTCTATACCATGTTTTAAAACTAAGAACAAAAAAAAAAAAAAAATTTAAAAAGCTATCTAATATGCCAAAGACAAATCTGATAATTAAGAAAAGCAGGACTTTCTTCTATAACATAGGAGTATTTGTGCTTTTCAAATCAGTGTTTCACATGAAAATCATACAATTTATATTACCTGCTGCTTGAAGTGTCCTTGCTTAAGTAAAATAGGTTATTAATAAAGCAATATCAGCAGAGTTAGAGCTCCTAACTGTTCATTTAACATTTATAATAAAACTTATATGTACTGCTTCTGATTTTATACATCCAAATGAAGTGTAATTCAGTGACAGAAAATGTTTTAAAAAAAAGATAACCTTTCTGAAATCTTGATAAATATTAACTCAAAAATGTCTAGCAATATTTCCTGTTCTCTTTAATGCCAGAAAATATTTTGACAGACTAAGGAAGGATTATCTATTTAATGCACTAGATAAATTTGGATCCAGAAACATATTTGGTAAATGGATTAAATGCTTACTCCTAGAAGCATGGATTACTGGGCTAAGTATCAGGACTGAAATCCCCACAATCCTTAAACAACAGCTCTGAATCTTTCTCACCCTCGTTCTTCTTCCTTCAAAAAGATGGATAGTTCACAGTTATTTCAGGCTAGATTTTGGTAATCTCTCTCCAGCTGAGCCTTTTTTTTGCACAGTACTCAAGGTTACTTATATGTTCTCTCTATGATTCCCTTTCCCTTTCCCTTTCCCTTTCCCTTTCCCTTTCCCTTTCCCTTTCCCTTTCCCTTTCCCTTTCCTTTCCTTTCCTTTCCTTTCCTTTCCTTTCCTTTCCTTTCCTTTCCTTTCCTTTCCTTTCCTTTCCGTTTTCCTTCGTGTAAATGGGATCTTCAGGAGCTTAATGTAAATTAAATAGCAATATTAGTACTAGTATGCCTAGCTCTAAGCACTATGGAATCATCAGGGAATATTGAGGTTAGAATACATTCCTGCTGTTTGGTTTTTACAATTGACAAGGTCTAAACTGAAAGGATTTGGGGTAGATGTAGATCTTGGCACAATGAAATTCTTTTTGTGAGATTTGGATTTGTTAATCCATTTAAATATTAATAAATAGTAGTAAGAAATGTTTCTTTAAAAGTAGGGAAGAGGGCACTTCTAGAAAGGCAGAATTCACTTTTGAATTAAAGATTTTTAAAAAGTCTTTATCTGTTGCCCAGGAGATTTAAAAAGTATTGTGACTATTCAGTATTTCAGAAAAGAAAAAAGGAAACCAAAGGAATGGTTAGCATGTTTAATCTTCCTATCTTATTTAAAAATTAAATCATATTGAAGTAGGAAAAGTCAGAAAAGAAGGGATATTTCAAAGCAAAAATGGTGAGCATTAACTGTTTTTCAAAGTTATTCAGTTTGGCAGGGCAAAACCGTTAATTTGATAATGTGCATGTATAGAATTCTAAAATACAGCCCTTGCAAAGTGAGGATTTTTTGGCTTATGTTTTTCTCAAAATCTTTAGTTGATGGCTCTATGCATGAGAGAACAGAAAAGTATCGTTCACAAAAATGTGATGTGGCAGAAAAATTCCTGTGGACACTTTTAGTTGGTTTTGGCTACTCTTGCAGACTAGGAGAAGGAGCAGTCACACAAAACTTGTAGCTCTAAAAGAATGCCATGATCTAACCAGCACATTTTTACCACCAGGCTCAGGTTATTTTGTATCTCAATTTCTGGTAAAAATTGTTGTCAGTTCTTTTACAAACAACCTCAAATCAAAGGCATACCAATGTCAGCAGCAGCAGCAGAGTTTTAAAGGAAAGGATAGGACATAATCCACACTACTAACAGCAGGGACACTGTGGGTAATGTTAGCAAAATTGCCCATTAGTATTGCACTCTGTTCAGAAAGAATACAAGGTTCTTGAATACATCAGTGAAACTTGGGAATCACAAGGTGAAATTTCTTAAAAGTGGTAAAATCAAATGCTGCAGTATTTAAAAGACTAAATCTAGCTTTTGAGAGCTGTGGCTGGACACAAGCATGAGAGCAACATTAAAAATAAATTAAAAATGTCAATTAAAAGAAGATTGGATAATAAACAACATAAAATCAATCATCTTTGTGAATATGCAAAGTTATGTTTACTTAGAAGTTATCTTTTTTGATGTCATATAAATTTTTTGTCCTGACAAATGCTTCACTTACACATCGGGGAATTACAGATGACAAGAAACACACTAGCAAGGAGTTATGTTTTTGAATTTCATCTAAAGTTAAAATGGATTTATGGCATATTGTTGTAATTCTGTGTCTTGACATAATTGATGGATAAGGTGTATCACCATCATATTATATCCATATCATCCCAAGACAACCATTCCATATTCTGGGAGTCTATGCATTGGTGTGAGATTTAATATTTTTGTTTAAGCAGTTCTAAAGAATCAACTGGGAGTCTTGATAAAAGAATTATAACAGCAGCTGGTAGCTGCCAAATCTATGCATTCCCTTGAAAGATATTTTCAATGCTACAAGATCTTTGAAAATTATCTTAATCAAAAATAGAAGGGTGTTGGCTTTCTCAGTAACAAATATTTTTCTCTCATCTGGATTCTGCAATTGTTTCTGAGGACTCTGTTGTCAGCAGAGGAACACCTTTAATGAGTATCAAAAGCAACTCCCTATTGAAAATCAACACAAACATTGGTTTAAATTGCTGTGTCTTGAATGACAGTCAGATAAACCTCCCTCTTTAAAATACTAAAAATGCTCTTTATATTGATTAGCATATATTATAGATACTATTTTTTATGGGTTTTTAAGGCAAAAATTTAATTTTCTATCTGACCTGAAAATTGCAATACCTTCTCCCTTCCCTCTCCTTCCCACAAAAAAAAATCCAAAACAGAACTGTAAACAAAAAGCAGAAGGATATTTAAGATAGCTGGCTCTTCCCTATTCTCAAAATACAGTGGGACTCTAGTAGTGGCAATATTTTCTTAGGCATTATATGGGAGAGGAAAGACAGACTTTGAAACTGAGGCTGAGGTCTGTTCATGGTAACACTGTTAACACAACAGTGTTCATGATATAAGCTGGTAGAATCACAGTTTGCAGATTAATTCAGAAGGGCAGAAATCTCTGGAGCAATCCCGTTGTCAAACCAATGTCAACTCCAAAATCAGATATAACTTTAAATTTACATCAGATTCCTCAATGTTTTTTTGAATCCTGTTTTGAGTACCTCTAAAGATGGATGTTCCACAGTCACTTTGAGTATTTGCATGCTTAGAGAAAAGATTTGTAATTTATAGAAAGAGCTTGTAATACTTAATGAAAACTCTCCTTATTTCCTCATTCTTTATTACTGATAATGCCATTTTTGATACCTTAGTAAAGGATTTGCATTTATTTTGTCTCTATGGTTCCAGATACCTACATACTTACAGATCATAAGAAAGGCCAGTGTATTCATTCCATGGAGCTCAATGACTATAATTCTGAATTGCTCTTTTGAGAATAGTCCTCCTCTTGCTTTCTTCACTCTTTATTAAATAGGACAAGAATGAGAAGAAGGAAAACAACATAATCATACCCTACAAAAACTCATATGAACTCATAAGAAACTATGATTATGTATTATACTGTCAAGTTCTTATTGATCCACTTAAAGGCACACTGACCTTTAATTTTAATGTGCTTAGCTACAAATGTCATTGGAAAAGACTAAAATACTTAATGTTCAGTGACATAAAATGTGCATGTCTACTACGAACAAAACCACAGACAGTGGTGAAGAAATGTATCCTTAATTACATCATCTACTTGTCAGGAAGTTCTCAGCATCTGCTATTATGAAAAATGGAGATTAAGGGTGGTACCAAGCCAAAAGGATACTATTCTTCATGGAAAAATATTACTGTGAAATAAAAAATAATTAGACTTTTGTTGCAGACAGGAAAGGCGGTTAAATTATACATGTTTATTTCAAAAGATTAATATCAAGATGCTCTTGATATATAATGAGAAGTAACAGCATGATAGCTTACAACAGTAAACAAAAAAGAGTTTATTGATTATTTTGTCTGCCTGCAATTTATTTTCTTATAGGATATAAAATACATCTTAGGAGAAATAACCTTTATTCACCAGAGATGCAGAACAGAAACACCATTATCTGTGCACAAACTGACTCCAAAACCACATTTTTCAAGAGTTAGGGACCCTGAGAAGTGGAGATTTTCTGACTGTCTGGGTGCAGGTGCCCAGATGCTGGCAGCAGGCTGCTGCAGGGGTGGCCTCCATAAGAAGAAGCCACAATTTCCCCATTCCTGACACAGCTGGTTCCAACAGACGCACCACAGGGCACAGCTGAGCCCAGCAGCCACCATGGCAGCACCTCTGGGAAAAAAGATTCAAGGATCAGCAGAAAATGCTGGAGGGAGTTCAGGGAGTGTTCTGGAACAACAACACTCTCCTCTTCCCCTTGGGCCACACTACTGCCTTAGAAATACTCACTGTGCCTTGGTCTTGATGAACAGCACCTGGGCTAAGCTGCTCTTGAGCTTTTCAGAAATGCTGTCTCTTCCCAGGAACTTGTGCTATCCATCAAGACCCCTTTAAACTTTTGGTCTCTTGAAGGACTAAGTTTGGCAAAGGGGGTCTGTTCTGAACTTTGTTACTCAAAGGAGATGCTCCCTTATTCCCTTTTATCCTTACCCTTAACTACCCTTTCTTCATCTCCAGCTTCTGCATAGACGCCTTTACATTGATTGTAATTTTAGATTGATTTATTTTAAATTTTAGTCTGATTTTTCTCTCTGGGCATTAAACATGTACCAAGTTATGGAGTGAACCTTGACAATGAACTTTGTTGTGCTTTCACTTTAATATTAATCTACTTTTGCCAAACAGGTGATTCTTTGAGTGACATACAACATTCACTAGTGACTGGGGGAGAAAAAAAAAGCTACAAGAGAAAAAAATTAGTGAGAGAAGGCAAGAGAAGAAGGAGAAGGAGAGGCATACACTGGAGCAGGTAAAAAGTGTCAAGAGAAAGGCAGGAGAGAGAAACTGCTGTGTACTGACTACAACCCACCTGACTCCATGCTACTCAGTTGGGGGAGAGGTAGAGGAGTCTGTCTGGAGGGAAGCTGAGCTTGGGAGAATGGGCAGGGCAGATATTGCTTTAATGTTATTTTCTTTTGTTTCTATCTGAATTTTAATGGGTAATGAATTATTTTTCCCCAAAACTGAGTATGTTTTGTCCATTTAGTAAGCAATCTCTTTCCTTTTCTCTTCCCTTGTCCCACTGAGGAATGGCAGTGAGCAAGCAGCTGGTTGGGAGCTTGGCCCTTGGTTTGACCACACTGGCCAAGATGGGGAAATTAGGTTTCCCTTACCCAAAATGTCTTCTCTATTTTATATCAAAAAAGCAAATTTTTAAGACTACACATGGAATACTGAACTAGTTAATTACTGCTCCTAAACCAAAGGCAAAACCCAAAAGACATGAGAGGTCATTAAGCTGTACTAGTAGTCAATGGAGGCATGAACTTATTGAAAGAGATCAGACTAAAATTGTTTGGATTACCAGTGTTGATTTGCTTTGATTTTGTTTTTTTCAATTGCATGTTACTTTATTTTTAATATGTTGTGCTATTCATACCAATGTATGTAGTAATATAGTCTGAGTTGTCAGTAGGAAACTAAGGATATTGCCAATGGCTGACATCTTTTGTATTACTGAAAGACTTGGAAAGTATTCAGCTAACAACACTAAAAGGCAGCCATTCTCAGTGATCTCTGGGGATCCCTTCCAACTCAGCATATTCTATTGAAATAAAATATGAAAGGAAAAAGGATGAGGAAAAGGAAAAGGAAAAGGAAAAGGAAAAGGAAAAGGAAAAGGAAAAGGAAAAGGAAAAGGAAAAGGAAAAGGAAAAGGAAAAGGAAAAGGAAAAGGAAAAGGAAAAGGAAAAGGAAAAGGAAAAGGAAAAGGAAAAGGAAAAGGAAAAGGAAAAGGAAAAGGAAAAGGAAAAGGAAAAGGAAAAGGAAAAGGAAAAGGAAAAGGAAAAGGAAAAGGAAAAGGAAAAGGAAAAGGAAAAGGAAAAGGAAAAGGAAAAGGAAAAGGAAAAGGAAAAGGAAAAGGAAAAGGAAAAGGAAAAGGAAAAGGAAAAGGAAAAGGAAAAGGAAAAGGAAAAGGAAAAGGAAAAGGAAAAGGAAAAGGAAAAGGAAAAGGAAAAGGAAAAGGAAAAGGAAAAGGAAAAGGAAAAGGAAAAGGAAAAGGAAAAGGAAAAGGAAAAGGAAAAGGAAAAGGAAAAGGAAAAGGAAAAGGAAAAGGAAAAGGAAAAGGAAAAGGAAAAGGAAAAGGAAAAGGAAAAGGAAAAGGAAAAGGAAAAGGAAAAGGAAAAGGAAAAGGAAAAGGAAAAGGAAAAGGAAAAGGAAAAGGAAAAGGAAAAGGAAAAGGAAAAGGAAAAGGAAAAGGAAAAGGAAAAGGAAAAGGAAAAGGAAAAGGAAAAGGAAAAGTAGATATATAAAACTGTTGAACACTGGTAGATCAAGGCAGTGAAGCAACCAGATTAAGTGATAATGGCAGATGAAATGATAAACAGATTACAATCAGGTCAAACCTTAGGATACTGAAACTCACTTTGAAAGTTGGCATACTTGTTGCAAGGTATCAAAAAGAGTTGGCTGCAAGTCAGTTTCCATTCAAAGCATATTGAGTGATGCAATCTGCTCAAGTTTAGTTGTGTATAAATGTGGTATTTACAATCTGCATACATTTCAAATTACAGCACTGATCATGTGTTTAATTTCTTGAAAATTATATCCAATGTATCTTATACAGAAAAGCTAGCAGTGGAAACATTTACCCACTTACTTTTTATCCTCTGTTCTGATCTTTTATGTTGTATGACTGACAGACCTTACAAGGATTACATGGAGGCATCAAGTTTAAAGTAGAAAATATCATTTTTTCAAAGCAATATCATAATTCATAATCCATTATATGATACAGTAAAGAATAGAGCTGAACCTAGTGAAGGAAAGCTACACAATCTAATTGTCATTATTCCAAATGTTTCTGTCACTCTTAATAAAGAAAACCATAGAGACTTACAAAAATCATTTCATGATTTAATGATACCAGAAAATCACAAGCTGAGCTAATATAAATTGCTGTAGTGCTTTCACTGAGCTTTGTTGAAGCCCTGAAACTCTGACAAACATATTTTTAAATGAAATGGTCAGAATGAAAATTATATTCATAAATATGTATAACACAGTTATATTTGCTATACTGCTAAATCAATTATGCAAAAATTAGAATTACTGTCATCTTGTAGCAGACAAATGAGGTTGTTAGGAAGACCTATGAAATATAAGAGAATTGCTAGAGAGGATTATCCACTTGTTAAAGATGCTGTGAAAGTTTGAAGTATTCTTAAGAATGATTTCTTGCTTTCCCGAGAAAGAGGTTTCCTCCTCTGTTTTTGTAGTCACTAAACCTGATAATTTCCATTCTAAGAATGGAAATTAGTTACACCCTAGAGCCAGTGCAATACTTAAGATACACAATCAGTGATATTATCATTAGAGGACAAGATGCTCAGTTTTCCCACTGAGTTCAGTGACTCTGAAAATCCCTTCTGTTTCTGAAAAGCCATTCTCTTTGTTCCAGTAGATTCAATAGCCACTGAGCTTCAGAAAAGCTTTGAAAATTTTAGGCTACTTGTTTCCTTGTCAGAGGCCATAATCTTTCATCATTGTATAAATGATTCCTTCCCTTTCTGTGTAACATTAGACTTTTAGAGATCAAACCACAACCAGAAGTGAAAAACTGTGTCTCAGTCATGATATTTAACCTGGAATTCAGTTGTATGGGAATATATCTGTGAAGTACGGAAATAGGGGTAGCACATTCATTTATGTTCACTCCATTGGTTCTCAGTCAGGGTTAACACATGCCCTAGCTATTAAAAAAAAAACAAAACAAAACAAAAAACAAACAAACAAACAAACAAACAAACCCACAAAGGAAAAAAAAACAAACCAACAACAAACCACCAACCAAAAAAACAAACCACCACACCACCCCCTGCCTCCCCACCAAAAAAAACCCCAAAAAACCCAAAAAAAACCCAAAAAAACCCCAAAAAAACCAACAAACATTTATTTAAATCCATATTATTCATACTATACATATTTCATGCCTTTATTCAATCAACTCAGGCTTCTGAATCTGGTGTGGAGAGTAAATAGGTGTCCTATAATTACCACTGCTCTGTGACCATGTAAATAATACTGGGAATGAGACATAGTATTATTTTTCCTCAATAAACCTAATGTTACAGTCTGTGATGTGGCCACTTTCAGTAGGAATATCCTGCAATGATTTGTCATTGTGGGTAAGGAGAAAATTCCTACTTCCTTTACAAAGCAAAGAGTAAGCAGGAAAGGATTAAAACATCTCTGAAGTTTAATTAATTAATTCTTGATTGAAAATCCTTCCTATTTGTCATTTTAGGGATCCCTTTTCACTCCACACAACTTAAGGTGTAACTGATTCCAGCTGTCATTTTTCACAGTGGCTCACATTTTTCACATTTTTCACAGTAGGGTTTTTTAATTCATTGTTTCAGAAAGCACACTGTGGAGAGACATGTACCACCCACCTGGCAGCAGCCTAGAAAAGGTTAATGAAAACTTTAATTATCATTCCTCAATATGACAGAGACAATTAGAAACAACTGCTGCAACAGGCTATATGAGGAGCAATCTCAGGAGGAGCTGTTGAGATTTTAAGCTATGATGGAAAAGTGCTATGAGATGAAAATAGTCTGCTAAGTAAAGGAAGAAAATCCACACAATTCATGGATAAGGAAGACATACACTCCTGACACTTCCCCTGACCTCTATGGCAAGATACCATAAGAAGAGTAAAGGTTGGTTTTGTTTGTTTTTTTTTTTAATTCCAAGAGATATAGAAAGGATCTGGGGATAAAGACTGAAACTGGCAGATAACTGTCTTGCATTTGTGAAAATCCTAACTAATTCTGTTATCTGAAAGAGAAAGGTCGGTTCCTTAGACGAATTAAAAGATCTCATAGATATACTGGACATGGGATGGCTGTAGCTCACTGCCATGTGAAAGTTGAGAACAGATCAAACATTAAAACTCCTATTGAAATAGTTGACAAACATGCATATAAATTCAAAAATAATAAGGCACTGACAAATATTTATTATCCTGTAATTAGACTTTTTGTCCAAAATTTTGTTCAGACAGGCAAGAGTAAGCATTTATTGTTGACTGATGAGATACTATTTTACCTACTATTGTTTAAAAAAATTGAAAAAAATATAATAAGATCTGACTTTAAATATTGTTTAGTGGGCATGTGTAAGAATTTAAAACATTTACTTTAAAGTCACAACTAAAACCTAGTGTCCTGCACTTATTTAGCTTGAAAGCACATCTTTGGCATCTGGTCCTCATTTCTAATGTACAGCAATGTTTTCATTAACTTGTAACTTTACATTTTACAGAACTCTGATTCAAAGCATTTTGCACATATTTAATAAGAATGTATTGTGACTGTAAATCTTAATGCAGGAAAATTAAAGTTAATAGATACAATCTTCAAAGTCCTTAAACCAACTTTTGCAGCCGTAAGTTACAGCAAATTTTCTAGATAAATTTTCTGAAGTGCCTGATGCTTTTCTGAAGTATTTTAAATTAAACTAAAATTCAAATGAAATGTTTTAAGATACACAACCCTGAAACAGCAGACTGTTTTTCAACATGAAACACTGAAGTGTTCTAAATGAATCTTTAGCAGCAGGATACATGAAAATATGCTTCTACTCATACAATCTTATGCTCAGACACAATTATCCATAAATTAGATATCCACTAAGTATTGTGCCCCTCTGGAAGCATGCCAAAAGAAAAGTTTATTTGTATTCTTATTCTGATCTTCAAAGTGCTTGCAACTTCTAATTTTCTACTTTTATCCTAAAAATAATGATAAATACAGCACTGAGTAATACCAGAACCAGGCAATCCAAAATACAGCAAGGAATTTTGACCTGTTGCTTAATCTGGTAACTTTTCTGGATCATGAAGAGAAAGGGAGGGTTTGGTTTGTTGTTTTTGTTTTTGTTTTTTTTTTTTTCCCTGTAAAAGGCTACAGTGGATCTGATATTTGTTTCTACTTTGATAATTGAGCATTTTTAGTTATTCCATGAACTTGGCCTTTCCTATCACCCGGACAAATCACTTCATAGTGATGTCACACAACTGTAAGATTAAAAAAACCCAACAAAATGGTAGTTGAAATATACCTGTGTATAGTATATAAAATGTCCTTCTTTTCTAACTTAATGGGACCTATGAATATTCTTTGGTTGATCTTTCCTGGTAGACATTTAATACTAGTTCTGTTATTTTTTAGGAACAAAAGTTAATCTAACTAGTGCTTGATCTCAGAAACCTTTCTAACAGATGTTACTAGACTTGCATAGGCTTCAGCCTTTGGCATCTCACCTCTCCTACCAGAGCTCTGAGGAAACTCCTGAAGGTTTGAAAGGTTAAGCCAATGCTTAGAGTGACCTGTGGAAAATGTTCTTAATCTAGACTGCTTTGAAAATTTTTAAACCAAACTTAAATTCATATACACTTATTGATAGTGTTTTTGTCTGATAGTCTAACACAGAAAGACAACTTGAGTCATAAATATCTTATACTCACTGGCTCCCTCTGTCAGTTTTCAATCCCTGCCAATAATCAGAAAATTTTGTTTGACTTTTCTTTTAAGATATTTATACATAATATCTTCACTGTATTTTCTCTGATTTATATGTTGTGCTTCATGCCAAATCTCAGCTTTTCGTATTGTTGAACCTAAATATTTTTCTAAGTTTGTGTACTCTAAAAGGATATTATAGAACCACATTCTAAGCTCCAATATGTTTGTTATACTTATTCTTGTTTTTGCTAACTTTTGCAACCTATTTGTTTAACATTTTAAAACCAGAGGAAAACAAGTACACACATACTAGTTTTAGGAGCTGTTTGTTGATGTTACTGGAAATAGACTTATGGTTTAATCTGAAAAATATTGAAGAGTAATTTGAGAATTTTAAAATATCTTTATTGCAGAAGAATTTTAATTCAAAATAATTACAGTCTAGAAAAAAACTCCTATTTTACTAAAGCCTAATCATAGAAGTAATAAAATTGAAGTCAAATGAGATCCATTAAATAATTTTTTACTAGACTTTAGTCAGGCCACTCAAGGAATTTACCTTTGAAGCAATTACCTGATAATTCACATAGCACATTTCTTTTCTCTTCTTTGTTCTGGATTCCTCTATCTTTTGAAACATCTTTAATTAAAGCAAGTTAACCACTGGGATCTTTATCTACAATCACTTCTACTTATCTTATGGTGTTCAGAGATGTCACACAATTTAAGATTGGACTCAGTAAATATTTCCTTGAGGCAGTAGCAGCTGTGCTTCTTTTTCACCTGTGCCTACTTTTTGTAAAAATATCTGATTGTGTCTTTAATGTACAAAAAGCTCAGTGAATCTAGGTTAAGTCCCAAGACTCTGACAAGTATCAAGCTGCTTGCTGAATTTTTCAACTGGTTTACTCTATAAGAATACAGAGTAATCAAAATGGAGAAAAGTGCATTTATGAGCACGTGGTGCTTCAGATTATCCTAAAAGGAATGCTTAAATCCTTTCTCACACTCTTCCTCTCTTTCTTTTTGTCCTGAAAAACCTGCACCTAAACATAATTATTAGTGCCATCAACCACTTAGTACATAATTACTTTAAATACCAGTTCAAAAAGATTCAAAAGACAGAACCTCAGAGTCTTGGGGCCTCTGAGGATATATCATCAGACATCATAAATGTGTCTTTTTCTGATGTTAACATTTCCATATACAAACTGGTAACAATAACTAATCCCACTATCTCTGGTTCATCAGAGGTGTCTTGGCAAGGCTGAGGCATATTAGTACATCCTAAACTTGTGTTGTTACTAGAGACTGTGGAAATAAATAGCCTTGCAGAAGAAAACTGTAATGTGTTTCACTTCCATGAGAACAAAGAACAATGTCACTATGTGAAACAAGTAAGATCTTCAATGCCAAATTCTGATTTTATTCCTTATAGGATTTATCCTCTTACATCACGATATCTGCTCCTTTCATAAACGTATATGTGCATGTGAATGATATGTGAGACTCACCATGAGGCAGCTCAAGTTTGCTTTTCTTTGTGCAACAGAAGATCACTTTGCAACCAATTACACTCTGACCTATGTGTAATACATCGTTTTCTGGCCAAAAACTCTTCCCTCAGCAAGGCACTGTCCTTGAAAAGTCAAATATTCACTTGTTTCTTTCTCCTTCACAACAAATAAAGAATTTCAAAAATAGTGTAGTGTGATTCTCAAGGAGACAGCATTTAATCTGAGATGGAGCATTCTAAAATAGTTTTGAATCAAAATTCCTTTTTCCAAAAGAAAAATTAATTTTAGCTTAAAATCTATCTTTAGCTGAAGGTGAAGTGCTAAAGTAGAAGCAAATCTTGACTCTCTGCCAAAACAGGTAGAGCAATCTTTCTAAATACCTATTTCATGAGGGTTTTACAGTTTTCAAGACACTTAAAAGTGCAAGAGGTGAAAACAATGTGAAATTTCATGATGCAATAACTCAAAGGATATTTTGATTGTATTTTCTATTCCATCTCCCTCATCACTAATAATCTTGAAATTGAAACGGATGCCTGTCAAACTTTAATATTCTGGAATTAAACATTCATTTCTATTTTCTTCAAAATATGTTGAGGAGGGGTTCCCAGGTGCTTACAGCAACTAATCCGAACAAAACAAATAAATAACAGAAACAAAATACATAGAAAAACTAAAAATAAATGAATACAGCACTGACGGTAACATATCCCAATGGAAAGATTATTTATTATTTTACAAGAAATTTAAAATTAAAGAAGACTCAGGCATAAAATGATATTTTTTTGTCATCATACAGCAAGGATTTCTACATAAAAATATGTCAGAGCAGACACACAAACATAGATGCAACACTTAAAGTATCACTAAAGTAGGATATATATATATAAAAAATGTATGATTTTTTAATGTCTTCAGACAAGCTGTTATGAAATATATTTCTCAGAAAACTTAATAGAAAACTGAAACTGTTTTTCAAGCAAAGAAAAATCTTGAAGATTTATTATTCCTGCCTCCTGTCTCCACATATATCCCATTACTTTACTGTGAGCTGTTACATGTGCCCAACATGATGTCCATGTCTCAAGAGTATGGCTTAATAAGATGCACTACATTTTTTTTTTCACTGAACACTTTATTTTGAATCCTGAAATAACATTTTCAGATGTGTGGTGGTTATTTTAGTGATTTCAATGTGGCAGTAATAGCATCTAATGACACCACTTGCACATCTGTAGTTAACTATGAATAAAAAAGTTAAGTTCAGCAGGTGGAAAATTGTAAGAAGCAATCAGAAATGATCAGGTGCTAGGACCTGTAAAAAAATATGCCTGTTTTCCTCAGAAGAACTGATAAGATAGTAAGAACCCTTGCAAAATACAAAGTCCTTTTCACCCCACATATTACACTCACATTCAGTACCACTTTCTGTACTCTTCCTGAATGCAAATCTATCCTCAATGACAGGAAGTCCCCTTAACTGTATCTTTTTCTTTCCTTCTTCTGTTATTACACTTGTGAAACTTCCTTAATGGCAATGAAATTGACATTGGCTGTAAGATTATCAGAGCAGACCTGTGAGGATAATGAAGGCTGAACTTATCTACAGCGATGAGATCGCGGTCAGTGGAAACTGCTCTCTGGTTAACATTCATGAAACACTGACTTTGGACCTTATATTCAAATTGCCCAGCCCATTATAGTTGGCCATATTACTGACAGACTTTTTAGTGTTTCTTGTTTTTTCTTTTCTACTTTTTGAATTTTGTTTTGCTTTGTTGAATGGTTTGCTTTTGCTTTTTTCCAGTTTTGTTTTCCTTAGTAGTGATCTTCTTAGTGTTGGGTCAGTTTGATTTTCACTACCACATTAGGGAGAGAATAAAGGATATGAATTGTGCCAGGACAGAAGCTGATGCTGGAGGGAGAACTGACAGGCTCAGTATCTTATACTTTGTTAAAAGTAGATCTCAGTCTTTGAAAAAGTGTCCTTAACTCCTCTACTGAACATGTAGTGAAGTCCGCATTCACTATAGGGTTTTTCCCTAACCAAAATGATGAAGCGGTAGCTATTTAGCATACAAACATATTTATTCTTGTTCAATTGGCTGAACATTGCAAATTGAACACTGATGATTGCTACTTTATGTGGAGAGATACCTTTTTACTGCTCTGATTTCTCAATAAAATTTTTTGAATCATTCAGCAAGGGAGAAAGAACAATATCCTAATTATTGGATGGTAATTTAAAATTTTTCTACTACCAGAGAAAGTGCATTTTAAGATAATATAAATAAACATCTTAAATATTTTCCAAGTGTACCTGGAGCAGTCAGTTTTGAGTACCAGACTTATCTTCCAAAGAACAAAGAATAAGTCGATGAGACAGAAGGAAGGACTGTGAGGTATTATCAAATGATATAATTAAAAAATCCCCCAAACCCTCCTTAAATTTATTAATTAAGATGAAGCTTGATTGACTGGCAAGCACTAAGGGAACACTTAGTATGAGAGCTCCAAACTTAGCTTTATTCTCACAATAAATTTGCATTTGTATCATCTTTCTTACTAACCTTTCTTACATATTCCTGACTAGAAATCAAATCACCTGGTGATGAAAGGAGATAAGCTTGGTCAAACAGGACCTCTCTTTCCTAAACCCACAGTTGGGCCAGGTCACCTGGTTAATAGGGGACACAAGCCACCAAAAAAACTGGTCTCTTCCAGTCCATGCTTCATTTCAATCCCAGAGAAAGCATTAAGGGACTAGGTGAAAAAACTATCTTTCTATGGTTTGTTTTTTTTTACAGTCCATTACATGAGACTGTAAGTTTGCTTCAATAAAATATTTTGCCTAGTTCTTTTGTTATCCAGGATAGCTAACAACTGCTTTTTCCACCATTTCTACACAGAACAGATGATGAGCAGAATGATGTCATTAATAGAAACTGCAAGATCTCAGATATGGATGTTGAATTTCTTTTCTCATAATATAAAATCTCTATTATGAGAAATCCATACTGTCTGCTTGGTAGTGAACATTATTGAAAGTTGTATTGGAAAACTGAACAGGTCAATCCAAAGGGCTGGATTTTATTTCCTCTTTACTTAAAAGACTTCCATCTGCTGCTGCATAATCTTGCTGAAACTTGAAAAAAATTTAAAAACTAAGAAAATTTTGTTCAAATGTGATACAGACTGAGAAGACAAAAAATGGATAAAAGTCAACTTAATATTTTGTTTTCCTCTCTAACACTGATGGTAAAAAAAAGAACTTCCATTAAGGGCAGCCTTTAGGGACAAGTTTTGAGTATATAACCTGCATACAAAACACTTATGATCATGCATATTTACCTCTACTAATGAGAAAGTAAGTGTTCTATTAAATTGCATTCATTTAAAATGTCTGAGTCTCATAGACTGCATATCTTAAAGTCATAATTAGGATTTGTGATTAGCTGAGACATTTCAGAAGAGGTACTTGAGGAATCAGTAAAAAAGAAAAGATATACATCAAGATTTATTGAATAAAACACCTTGTTTTTATGACAGCCCTTCCACATATGGTACTAGGGTATGGAATAGAAAAAGCAATAATGAGATGAATTTATACCATTATTCCAAAAGTCTCAAAATTTTGACTTCTCTAAGATTAGCTCATTGTCTCTTTCTAGGGAAATCTCATGTTCCAAATATAAAAGGAGAATATATCATCTGCCAAAAAGTGAGAATGGCCTGTGAGTCCATACAACATCCTCTTGATATTTTAATGCACGTTATATCTTGGCATAAAGGTCCATGCTTTAAAGTGGAATCACTGAACTAGGAAGTGTTAAAAAAAAAAAAATAAAGGCAGTATTTATTTTTGCCTTTTCTAAAGTATATCAGGATAAACACATTCTATCCTGAATTAAAAGAAGTCAAACTGGACTTTGTTGAACTGGACAAGATAATCAAACATGGTGGAAGTATTTTTAGGAACAGAGAGAAATGAATATTATATACATTCTTAGCAACAAATTAGGTTTTGGGAAAAAAACTCTTTAATTGCAATACCAAGTTCCCAGTTTGTTGTTTCTGTTATTATTGTGATTATATTAATCACTATTGTTACCAGCACCAAAATATAGGCATTTTTATGAACAATATTATTAAGTTATGAAAAAAGTTATTTCCTGCATGTCAGCACTGACCTAACCAAATTTGCTCGCTTGATTTTGAACATAAATTTAAAAAAAAAAATAGATAAATATTAGTAGCAGAAAAATCTAGAAAAAACTTGGCTGTGTTTCATTTTTTCTTTCTCATTTGAGAAGATTAGCATTTCAAAAAATTTAGGAATCGACTTGTACTTTTACAGGTCACGCACTTTATTTCATTAAAGTCACTCTGGTAAAATTTAATCAGGATATTTAGCAGAAAATTTAGAGGAAAAAATGTAAACAAATTTACTTCCAAAGAAAGTGATAATTTGTGATCACTTCTGTAGTCTTTTTTGACTAAAAGAGAAAAAGCAAAAAAGAATTTGGAAAAGGGGGGAAAAAGATATTGAAGATACTGAAACTAAAGATACTTACAATCCTTCATCTTCATTAGTTCACACTGATGAGCTACGTAATATGATTTCTTAATGTACAGTTATTTAATCAGGATTGATAGAAATAGAAGTAGTAGGGACTACTACTACCAACTATTGCTTAGTTCTCATAAAGCAATCAATCTGAATGTGTATTAACAGTAGGAAGTGTTACATTTTTTCTCACTAAATTTAAGAGATTCTTTAATAGATAACAGATGAGGGAGCTTAATATCTAAAAAACCCATCACCTTCTTTGAAACTGGCAACATGTACAGAAAAAATCTATTAAAGTTTCTATTGAAGGAAACTCTTTTAACGAAGTACATTAAAGAAAATTCTGAGGATTTTGACTAACTTGGCTTACTGAAGAGCAAATAATTACAAATCATTAAAATGATAAAATAATATTTCTAGAAAAGCAACCTTGCATCAGAGACCTAGTAAATGACTAGGCAAATTATGATGAGCCTCAGCTCAGAAGGCAAGAGACCATCTTAATCCTCTTATGACAAAAAATTATCTATTATAAATTACTCCATAAATCATATATACTCTAAAATAAAGACAACAGATGAAAATGTGTTGTTCTCCTTGATCTAAAATAAGCATACAAGTTAGATAAATAAAGAGGTCACAGAATCTGCAGCCATTGTCTTAAAATGCCTTAACAAGTTACAATATCTTGGCAAGTTCCATGACACACCAGGTAAACTTGTATGCCACTAGCTCCACTCCAGCTGAAGGCCACAGAAATCCTAGTGGTTCATCTGGAGCTAACACAAATGTCTTTTGCTCTTTAGAAGGTTTGGTATAATGAAGGTTTGGTATAATGAAGAAGGATTATTCCTGACTTTAGAAGAGGACTCTAAAACATGGAAATATAAGTGGTCCATCTTGATTTAAACTTCTTGCGTTATTCCTTTTTTATTTCCATGATAATTGTCTTCTGTGAATATTATTATTATTAAAAATAATATTAATAATAGCAATAACAACAATAATTTAAACACAGAATAATTCCACAGTATTCTGTCATGGAGAAATAGAGATTATTATCCTACTGCTGCTCAAAGTTTCTTTTGTAGCTCAGAAAAGTTCTGCACCAGAGTTCTGTAAACAAAGCTGCTTTTACTCTGCATGTCTTGGAAACACTGTAACTGCTTTCTTAACATATTTTCTTTGTTCTGAACGCAATAATGATAGGGTGAGAGTCATTCAGAAATAAGAGATGGGACATGAAACTCTGGAAAATGTTAGCATATTTCGAGTTTGGCTGGTTTATTAGATTTAAAGTAAACTGGAAGGAAAAAGATTTAAAGGGATAATTTAAAATGATGACTTCAAACACTAAGTAGAAATCTGGAATAAGCTCAGACATCTTAAGTTGAACAGATTTTTCTATCCTTGCCTTCTCACAGAATCCAGTCTGAGGGATTTTGAGCTATGTGAAGTACAGCAGAGGTCAGAGAAGGAAAGGACCAAAAAGTACCATATGCATCTTTTGGGATTGACTGTCATTCTTCCAGACTGAAATAGAAATCTCAGTAAATTGCTCCAAATGTTGGTTATGTAATATAGCTTGGCTATCAGAAGCAGATAGAATTAAGACCATAGAATTTATCTTGTTCCTTGCAATGAATAATGAAGTTTAGATAAAATATATGTTCAAAGCTGAGGAGCACAATGAATTTCACAAAGATATGAAAATTCCAGCCTTTTAAACTATGCTTCCCTTCTGGAAATAAAAATTATACTGCTGAATTATCCCTATGTATAGCTCCAAAAAGTGGGATTGGCAAACCTATTACACAAAATTAGGCATAAATTGCCTAAGATTGTATGTGAGCATTTCAAGAATGTGAGAAATGTAAATTCACTTCAGATTGACATAATAGCTCAGTGACAACTAACACTGGCTACATAGGAGATGGAATAAAATTGAGTAAAGATACCTGTTGAAGCAAGCCGGTAGTAAACAATTGTCTGCTCTTTTCCAAAACAGGTGTGTGGAGGGGCCTTTCCTATTTCTCTTTGCATATTTGCAACTAGAGTGTGTATAGCTGAATTTCTCTTTTTCTGGAAAAGATAGTTGTTTTGGACTACAGCAAAGCAAATTCATACAAAGTCTATGGATGTGTGTATGCAATAATTTATATAATTAATCATATGTGGAATACACTGACCTCTGTATTCTGCTATAATGATCTGATTTGACAAGGTTCTAATGTAATTTCAAAAAATGTGGATTCCGTTTTCCAATTTGATGCATTCCTATGATACTGAAGCTGCCCCTGGTAATTAGTGTTAGTGGGGTCTTTATGAAGGTGAATGTGCTAAGACCCTCTAATTAGTTCTAATTCACAGTTCAACTAAATAAGTTTGGTACCTCTACCAAAACCCATACATACATAAAAAGAAACATTTTGTGCATTCAGTGAGGTCTACTCTTTTTGTGGGATATAACTGCAATAAACTATAGAAACTTTCTTAGTTGATCTTTTTGCCTCTCACACCTAAATACCATTGTTGAGGTTGTCCTTTCCTATTTCTAGGAGGCAGGATTGATGGCATGAGATTTGAGGAAGTACAAGCATATTGGATTTTAAAAACTTTTGCTAGCCCTTTAGCTAATCACATAAATAAATAAAGGAAATCATACAAATAAAGAACACAGTAATAATGAGTCTGTTTGGGAAATAATCTGTGGAACAAAACCTAGTAAAAAAAACCCAAAATATTAAATGTATGAAATACTTATGCACTTCAATCTAAACTCTGCTTTGCTGAAATATCTTGAAATTAAGTGACAAGAAATAAGTGCTGACTGCTGCTTTTTTTAGCATACACTCCCCTCAAATATCCACCCACCCACACATCTATTAAAAAACCTCTTTTTTAAAAATACAGAACATGAGGACATGTGAAATATTTTATAACTGAAGTGAAAATAATAAGAATTTTCTTTTTCATATTACTTGGTTATGGATTTTGCAAACAACTTCATTTGCTTATTATAGTTTTGTCATGGCGGGCAGTGGTGGTCTGTGCCACAATGTCCCCAGAGAAGAGTCCTGAAAAGGATACACCTGGTTGCACAGCCACGTCTGCAACTGCCTGGTGATTTCAGCTCAGTTGTGAGCTGAGCCTTCAGGGCGATGTGAAAGGAGAGATGGGGTCTTGGTCTGCAGGTTCCTCAGAGCCTTTATTCTGCTGCTTCCTCAAAGGGGCCCAGGAGGAGGAACCAGAGAACCACGGACAGCAGGGAAGCCAGCGGGGAGGGTGACACAGCTCGGCCAATTGGGTGGGGGGGGTTGAGAAATGAAACAATCAGGGGAAGGATTGAAAACAGACCAATCAGATAGGGCAAAAGGAGAAATGAACCAATCAGAGGAAGGATTGAAAACAGACCAATCAGATAGGGTAAAAGGAGAAATGAACCAATCAGAGGAAGGATTGAAAACAGACCAATCAGATAGGGCAAAAGGGGAAATGAACCAATCAGAGGAAGGATTGAAAACAGACCAATCAGATAGGGTAAAAAGGAAGAAGCAGGGAAAGAACCAATGAGGTATAACTGATTTACATATCGACCACAAATCCTCTTGGGGGAAACACATTTTGTTGCCATGAGGGCGAGCAGTCTAGTAGGGCTTCTGACTCATGGGAACTACCACATACCTGAAACCTAAGGGTTGCTCTCTGTCCAGGGTGGAGCATTTACATTACCGACTGGCATACCGACCTCCACATAGTTTAACCTGTAAAATTCAGTATTCTTTGTGCAAAACATCTAGTGCTTCATTTACAGGAAGTTAACAACCTTAGAAGAACTCTTACGAATATGTGCACCCAGTGGGAACTGGGACAGTTTAAACTGTCCCAAAATTTGTTCTAGATGAGTCTTACCTGAGTAGCTCTTAGACATACAAATTAGGCCAGAGGTCTTCTAGTAGCAGGAATTTCTGTTTGTGAGAGCCTTTTTACAATACTAATTGTGGGGTATCTGAAAATACTGTTAATAATGTGAGTACTCAGAATTACTGCTTGGTGCATACAGAGTAAATTGAAGCTCACAGTAAGATATGAAATAGATCTGTTTTCTCAATATGAAGCATTTTTAAGTAGAAAGACTAAGGGTGACATAAGATAAAAAAAAAGAACCATTAACTAACACTTTTTCAGCACAGTTTTCATGGACTAATCTTGTAATAATACCTTTTGGAGAGGATCACTAGATCCAAATGTAAATTATTATCTTCCCATATATGACTCACTTACTTCAGTAATATTAAAAATAAGAAATGTTTTGCACTTATTGTGTTGCAATATATTATTATATTTTTGTAATGGTTGAAACCTGTTATTTGACAAATGATTAGTTCACTTTGTGCACTTACACTTAATCATTGATGTTACTGAATCAGCATCTTATTTGATTTGTGGGAGGCAAATTAACCTGGATTTTAAAATTTCATTTTCCTGAATGTTGTCTTTAAGGCACTTGAGTGGAATGAGAGTTTTTATTCCTGTGCCTGGACAAAAAGAAGACAAGCAGCTTTATGAGATTATTTCTTTCAGGATGCTGTCTTCATGTCTAAATTATTTGACATTAAGTAGTGGTATTTACTACTTTTAAAGAGAGAAAAATCTGTTACACACAGACTTTAAAGGACTACAGTGAAGATACATTTAGGGGTAAAAGTTTCTAGGAGGAGGAGACTAAACTTTCCTTTTGAAAAGTGCTCAAAGAACATAAATTCAGTCAGTAATCATCCTTAAAAAGACATCAAACTCACTACAGGATATTTTTCTGTAATTAGGGCTAACTAATCTTTTACATACAGAGTAAATGGAAAGAAATTAAAAGGTAGCAAATGGTGATGCATATAAATTCTGCGACTGGAATCTTGGAGCTGGACTTGCATTCTGTACTGTTGCTTTTAAGGGATGACCCAGTCAGTAGACTTGACTCAAAATGTTGTTGGCAAAGCCTTCATTAAAACTTGGGGGAATTTTAAATTTGCTCCAACACTAATACACACTAATTATCCCCATCTTATATCCGCCTCAGTGAAGGTTACTGTGGATTTCTCTTTTAACTGAAGTGGAAACTTCTATGCCAGTGGGTAAAAAAATCTTCATGAACATGAAGCAACTTTATTTAAGTAAGGTTTAAAAAAACAAAATAATTAAACACATTAATATATTGTGTCATGTCTATCATGCAGCAATCCAGTTGTCTGAATCTGGTTTCTTTTCCCACTCTCGGTTGAAGCTCCACAAGGATAAAGACTGTATATTTTAAGAGTATAGCCCCCAATACCCTGTTAATGTTTATCAAGAGAAAAATAGCTGCTGAGAGCATGGTGGTGACTTTTTATTTGCATTATCCAGCAGAGCCAAAACAAGCATGACACTTACTGCCCTGAGGTCTCAGCTCTAGCACCATCACATTTAATAATTTAAATGCAATTTAATTTATTAATAATTTAAATGCAATTTGCAGATTTCCAAATTGTTGTGATTTAGGCATTTATTGAGAGAAATGTGTGATAAAATATAACTAGGAATCTAAAGGTTAATTTGATAGACTGTACTGGCTAGTGCTACACAGTCTTAACCTAACCTGATGATCCCTTTTTTCCCTTAAAATTACTCAATTTTGTGAATTTTCTGAGCTTTCATAATTTCATAATAGCCCTAATTATAGCCACTTAGAAAAATAGGTTTTATAAAAGGATCATTTTTCTCTTCAGCAAATAAATACCTCATGGTCCTTATTAGGATCTCATTGTGAAGTAAGAAAATAAAATATAAAAGTGATATAAAACCTTGTGGAATTAATTATATTTCATCCTCCTATTTAAAAGTCTGGAACTAAGCTTTACTGAGAAGAAAAAGCTGACATAGCAAACTACAAACTTCAGTTGATATCAAAAAAGATCAGGAACCTCCAATTGGAAATTGATCACACACGGAAAAGCTCTAGAGGAAAATTATTTAGAAATAATCAGCAGCGTAGCTAAAAGGCATCTCTTCTTTCTTGCCATTTTCTCTTTCCATCAGCTTTTGCAACTAAAATTAACAGAATAATTTATACATAAATATATTGTTGTTCATATGTCAATAATAGATCTTCCACAACAGGATCATATGCACCCCACAGGGGGTTACTACTCAGTATTTCCCTCTGCAACCAGAACAAACACAAGTAGATCAACTTCTGTCCAGTATTTCTGGATCAGTGACTGACCTGCCACTGTGTATCTTCCTTACAATCCTTCCATAACCTTTGCAAAAGGCCAGGGATACACCATAGATCTTACACTTGCTTGCATGTTTTGTCCCCTGGTAAATAGCAACTGATAGAAGAACTGGGGATACTGACTGAAGGGAACTTGAGATATAACATTTTCTGTTATTAAATCTATTTTTTTCCTGTTTCTGAGGAAGATTTATGGCTATTTATGACCTAGTTATCACCTTTCATGCTATATTTGCATCATGACTTACACAATCTTTTTAACTCAGCTATTATGTAACATTCAATAGCTATATATATTTCTTTTTAGTCACACTTAAATCAGCTTCCGCTTTGTGATGCTGTGATTAAAGTTGGTGCTTGCACATTGTTTCGATGGAAAGAGTACAAACACAAATTCATGTAAAAGGCTCTTTGAACAGACTGAGATCAGCAAGTAACAGCTCTTAATACTTTCAGATAGCTGCAGGATTCATTATTTTTCTAATGAAGCTTTAAGTCAATAAGTATAGATTAGGTGATAGACTTTTGCAAAGGTATCTTTCATGCTACTACTCTGAACATCTAGAAATCAAGCACTTTATGGTGTTTTTATCTTGTCAAACTTCTCAGTGCATTGTAAATAAGGTGTTTGTGACTGGTTTAATATGACATACAAATCTGTAAAATTACAGGTGTACATATACATAAAATATATGCAATCTACCACATGTGTGTGTGTGTATATATATATATGTATATATANATATATATATATGAGGCAGTAAAAAGAAACTCTCTGCAGAGCATGTCTTCTTATACACGCAAAACTGGGATCAAGAAACAAATGTAGCTCAAGTCCAAAACTTAGAGCACAGATCTTGGGGTTCAGCAGATATTCCTCATTTGTGAAATATATTGGATGTATTATTTCTCAATTATTCTTTAAAGATTTTTTCACAGAAACAGAAAAATTGCAAAGCTCCCAAAGCTTTCTAGCACATCTTTCCCATCTTTTTTATGTTCTTTCTAGCAAATCTGTGCAGTCTGTGATGCTCTGCTTGGGAAAAAAAAAAGAAAAAAGTGTTTTATTTTGGTCTGACAGTAATCTATACCTGTTATTATCAGCTAACATCCTTCTACCTCTGGAGAAATTTGCAGAGTTTCCAGGTGGTAGAAAGCTGTCTTGCCATTCTGTCAAAGTATAAAGTAGAAATAATGTTATTCAGTCCTACTTTTGGTCTATTGGACCTCTCACTGTCCCACCAAATTTTTATCACTACCAAGAATATAGAATACTAAAAACAATATTGGATTCGAAATCTTATGTAGTCACTCTCGAATAATATATGTAATAATATAATATAATTAATATAATATAATATAATATATAATATTGTAATACAGTGTAATATAATGCCATATAATATAATATAATATGATATGATATGATATGATATGATATGATATAATATAATATAATATATTACTGTTCTTGCAAAAGAGAGCTTAAGTATTGAGACAGATAAAATGTTTTATTTCAAAATAAAGACATGACACTACAACTCATCCAGAAAAAGATTACTACATGACAGATTCCACATTTCAAACCTATGTTTTTCAGATAAGCATTTCTCAAGTTTTGAGTGAGTGAAGGTCAGAGCTGTGAAAGTTGCAAAATGTGAAGGACTGAAACTCGGCAGATATTAGTAAAGGGAATGAGAACAAACGTTTCTCACTCTGAGAGTGTAAATTCTAATGTCTTAATTAAAGAAAAAAAATCAATTTTTCATTGACTCGACTTAGAAGCTAACTTCAGGTTTAAAAAGGATAAAAGGAAAAATAAACATATATTTAGGCATTTTTCTACCATAGAGCCACAATGCCAATGTTAAAAAAAAAAAAAAAAGGGAAAAGTAGACCTAAGGAAATATAGCCTGATCCCCATGACAGCAGTGTCAGGAGACATACATGAGATTAAGTTTGCTGTTTGTGGGAAAAAAATAGTTATCAATAATACAGATTAGCAGCAAATCGACTTCATTTTGTGTTATAAGTTCTCTTAACTCTGTGTCATTGCCCTGGAGGATGCCATCTTGCTCTTTTCTCTGTAATTTTAAGTCGTTCTTGTGTTCTAGTGAAGTGCTGTGACTTCTCTCTGCCCTTTTCACTTTGGTAACCCATGTCCTGCCAACCACAACTGCCTCAGAGCATGGGGTGAAAGGATGAAAGGGAACTTGTGCCATTACATTGCAGGCTAGCTAAAGTGAGACTCTGAGACCATCAGCTGGTAGTTCCCTCATGCACCCTTTTCACTTCATGTTTTGTTGCCTTGTCTGTGGAAATATGAGATAGCATTGGTGTAAAAAGGCTTTCCTTAGGAATTTCCTCCTATCTTCCTGGGAACCACTTTGCTTCAAACCTGACTTTTAATGCAGGTCAAGGAGACAACAAAATCTCCAACTGTGTACCAAGTTTATCTGAGAAGAACCTCACTTCCATCAGCAATTTCATTTGGTGCACATTTCCATGTCTTCCTAGATTTGCCCTTTTTTATATTGAAAGAATTTAAAGAGAATAGTAAAAATAGTGTAATCCAATGACACTTCCATAATGCTTTTTTTTTTTTTTTNTCCCTAAATGTTTTTTTTTTTTTTTTTTTTTGCTTGACTGGGAACTGGATTCATATTTTAAATCATTATTATGATCTGAGTGAGTACCCAAAAATCCAGCTGAATTTCTTCTCTTGCTTGTTAAAAATGCTGAGGGTTTCATTGCTAGCTGCATACATCAGTGGATCCCATCCTTTTTTAAAGCTGAATCTCATTTGGAAAACCTGACAGTGCTCTATACCTCATTCATGCTAGTTCTCATCTTATTTTTCCTTTCTGAAAGCTGCTACTTTCCCTCTCCTATAGAAGCTCTATGTTTCCTATTACAAATTTCAAGCAGAGCTTAGAGCTGAGGTCTGTGATGTACTGAAGCCTCACCAGTAAGCCCAGCCCCTTTGGTAGTGACTGAATGACTGATTTAAGCACTTTAAGACCCATTACGAGCCTTCAATGTATAATTGTTTGCTTATATGTTGTTCTCGGAATTTCTAGAGGTTTCAAAGATAATTTGTTTCTGTGCCTAACTACATTTAGTAGGATTATTTATTATCCCCTCAAGAAGAAAACATCCTAATTACTTATTCTTGTTGATTATTAAGTGGAAGGTAAATACTTGTAGACAATGCAATACTTAGAGCTGAGCTGCTGCTTAGTTCTCCTTATGGATATGATGTACTTGGAGATACTTCACCATAAAAGAAATTCATTGTGATTGGAAATACCTGTTGTGAATTGTGAACTCAGAACAGATTGTGTTTCAGCTATAAAAACAGGGCCTTCTTTTACTTTACAGTAAGTTTGCTTTTTAATTTTGCCTGTAATGCCATAAGCTTTGCCAACATTTTTTCCTTTACTAGTGGGTAATAATTTGTCAGCCTGTTGAATAACTCACCTGTAGTTCTTAATACTTATTTTTATCCACTCACATAATTACACCGTTATCTAGAGTTTAGGAGAACAGTGCAACTCTTAATTAAAACTGTGTAGAACGATTACTATTTTGATTAAACCTGGTTTTGGAACCAATCAGTTTGTCAGCATGAGCACAGCATGTCTTGTTTTCTACTAAAATCCTCACTAAGGTCACATCTGCTTTCCTTGATTCCTACATCAAAAATAACCTTGTGCTTACTCTGTTTTATGACCATAGAAATTCTCAGTGAAAGAGTTCTTCAAATCTGTTCACAATTTTGTCCCATGTTTCGTAAATATTTTCAAACTGGGGGCATACAAATCCCCTTTAAGTCAAGATCCAGCTCATCCCAGAGCCAAAAGTCACTGTAGCACCAACATTATCTGCCCCCTTTGCTTCTTGACCTGGCAAAAGGAAATTTCAATCAATAGTAAACTTTTAACTTTATCCTACTTTTTATGAGAGCATCAGGACATAAAGAACAATGGGACTAAAACACCCTGCTGTTGTATCACATAAATCTCCTCTCTTACCCTTTAAAGGTTAGAAATTGCATAAAATGTAATATAAGCATCAGTGGTGTACTAATAGATCCAAGAATGTGCATTAACAGAAAACTTTATACTCATACAACTCATATTTTTATTACATATTTGACTTCCATTATTCAGAGAAATGTCTTTCTAGGAAATATGTTTCATTAATGAGGTTTGGGGGGTTTTGTTTGTTTGTTTGTTTGTTTGTTTGTTTTAATCTCTATATTATACTAATGGAGACCCTCCAAAATTTTTTGACTCCAAATATTGCATACTGAGCACACTCAAAACAGGAGTGGTCTAGGAGCTGTTCAGTAGACTGGTTTGTTAGTTCGCAACCAACTTTGGACCAACAAAGTAGTTATGACTTACTCTCTTAAGGGACCAATAAAAATCCTTTGATAGAACTTGAGCTCTGTTGGTCCAGACAACAATTTATCTTAAATTTTTTGAGTAATTTTATCAGCAAGCTTGGTGACTTAACTTTTAGGAGACTAGAATTCCCTTTGTTTGGTTTATGGAAAAAATATAAAGTCAAGATCAAGTGGGCCATCAATAAAAAAAAGAAAAATAATGCTTATTATGATACTGTACAAATATGAAAACTGTGTATATTGTATTTTTCAGCTGAAAATATGCCAGCAAAGATCACAACTAAATCTACTCTGAGTTAGATGGGATGTCAGATGACCAGTAGCAAGTCCTGTAGCACCTGGAATGCACATCCATAAAGGCACAGCCAAAAGAATGGGGTTGAACAGTACACTGATGACAAACATATCAAAGAGTATTCAGAAAGAATAAATGCTATCATTTAAGAAAGTGTGTAAAGTACACCTTGAAGGCATACTTGCTTTAAATAAAACTTAATAGTCAGTTTTAGTCAGTCAGTCAGACTTAATAGTCACTTTTATTCAAAAGCAGGTCTTCTGTGGCAATGAAGCATAGGATGGAATAAAGCCTAAATTCCTTGAGAAACCATGAAGCTGTGCAGTGAAAATATGCCAGAAGAGCATATCTGAAAAAAAAAATCTTTGCTCCTACCCTGAGGAGTGCAGTGAATTCCACAATAAAAATATTCAGCTGTTTTTCACCTTATGTAGTCCACAGTAATTTCTTCCTTGTGACATTGTGATCCTCCTCTCAACAGTAAATTAAGGCATTTTTGTCAAATAATGCTCTACAATCTGACAGATCAGCACTGCATATTCAGCCAGGGCATGTAAACAATTTCTATTTCAAACTAACTCTCACAGGTGCTAAGCTCATGGGTAATCTTACTTATAAATTATTGTAGTAGATACCAATCATATGCAATTTGCTACTGTATTGTAGACCAGCAATTTCAATTGTTACTGCAATTTTAAAATAAACTTCGGGAAAATGGTAAGTAAAAGGTATTTCTGCTATTTTAGAGCAGCTTTCTCTGGGGTAACACTGTCATTATCCTTGAGCAGAAGATATATTAATATTTGCAACTAGACAATGTAAGAAATTATTACAATGGTGTAATTTTCAGTATACTCTTAAAAAACAAGGGTTTGTTAAACAGAAATATTTTCAGGGAAATATTTTGTAGTAGTAGTAGTACTAGTAAGAATATCAACTTAAGATATTTTTCAGTCTTCATTGGCAGAAGAAAAAAATACCTATTCCATTGTTTCTCATCAATTCACCAAGATCATCCAGATGATCACTAATGCAGATGAATATTCTAATTTTCACACTATAAAGAGTATTTATCCACCTTAAATATTGTGGGTAAACAGTTTGGATAGCTTCATTTTTTAAAAAAAGATCAGCTAAAAGATAGAAAAAAAGCATGAAAAAACCCAAACCAAAACAAAACAAACAAAAACCAACCAAACACAAAAAAACCCAACCCAAAAAACCAACCTACCAACTAACCAACAAAAAAATAAAAAGCCATAGCTCTAAAAGAATTTACTGATGACCACATTTTTAGGGTATATATTTAAAATGTGCTCTGTTTAATGACAACAGTTGATCATGGTCTTTGGGATTAGATGTTTTATGTGAGTTGTCCTAAAATTCCTCCGTGCGGATAGATAATCTTATCTGCTCCCATGCTAACATCACAGAATCATCACTAATATTTTCTGAGCCGATAATGAAGTAAATTCACTGGTAACACAGGTGTGAATAAATTCCTGTGTTAACATATTTTGTGTTTATCAGTTGTACTTTCAAGTCTTTGTCAGGAGGTAGTAGTGTCTAGTCAGGCTATCTGAAAACACATCATAAAATACCTCTGCAATCAATTTCTCATTAAAAAATGAGGTATTTATGCAACTTGTATATTTATTTTGAGATTTTTTTTTATTATTTAGCTTGAAGGAAATTGCATCAAGTTTGGTCTAGAAGAAAGGCTAGATGAAATCATGTAAGAAGAGGTTTTATACTCTTTCATGATGGTATTATTATTTTGTCTACATTGAATGGAACATTTTCTGTCTCCAACTAATCTTTGAACAAAATTCATTATGAAAAAAAAACCAAGCTAAAGATTTTATTTTAAAGACAAAACTAACTAGCACCAAACTATTAAATTGTTAGATTAACATCTTCAGAAAAAAAGACCTGGTGATTTCTGCATAACACTTCATAGGGCATTGTGCTATGAAAGGGTTTTAGTAGAGCTGGAAAACAGCCATTTCCCCTTGAAAGTATACTTACAAGGACTAACCAAGAAGAAATAAATATTATCAGAAGTTCATGTTAAAAAAATAGTGAAATGCCTCTTTTTAAGCCCCCATTTCTACTAGAAATTCTGGATATGAAAATCTAATTTACTAAAGGCATTATTAACTATGTCTTGCTTAATGACCCAAATCTCATCGCTCCTGCTACATCATTTTCTTAGGTAGAATCCAACAGAGAAAAATGAAAGAAAGCAGAAATTACTTTAGCAAAGGCAGAGTAGAGGAGGTGTTGCCAGGGAGACAGAGCAGGAATCACTGAGGATGTTTACTTGGAAGTGTTGGAGTGATTTATACACACCTAGATGGGGTAACTCAAGCACAGTATCCAAAACTATTCAGCTAAAGTGAGCCTGCATTTTTGTCTTTTTTTGATAATTGCATGATTCCATTAAAATCACACAAACCCAAATGTTAAAAACTGATATGGAGATCTGCTTTTTCATCAAAAAAACTTCAGGACAGAAAAAAATACATAATATTATACATTGCTCATGTAGCCACAGACGTCCAATAATTCAATTCGCTGCTGCATGTTAAAGGGTTATTCAGTTTTAAAACAGAAAAACACAGAAAATACATAAAGATGAATTATTGTAAAGCCATGCCTTTGTGCTGTACAGTATTGAAATGTAAATGACTGAAGTGTTTTCCAAGTTTTTATTGATTTGCATCATGAAGCAAACTTTGCAGATAAATAAGCTAGCTTTTTTGTAATGAATTTTGTCACATACTTTAATCCAAAGAGATCTTTAAAAACTTGTAACTAGATATATGTTAGAGTTCACCCCACTGTCTTTTGAAGTGCCACAAGAGAAGGAACGATGAAACTGTTCTAGTTCTATGTGATGCATAAATCTAATTTCATTCATAAAATATGCTTAACTTTACAGTGACATCATTGTAATGATTTTCAACTGAATAATAAAGTTTGAAAAACAGATTTATTTCTTATTTTACTGAAATAAATTTTGTAAGCTGCATTTCAGCTGAGCAGATGGTGCACACTGAAAAATAATGTACAAAATGGCAGGGTTGTTTAGCCTTGACAATTTAAAGTGAGTACACTAGTGTTATGGTTTTGATATGCTAACCAAGACCATCCATTTGAAAACTGGCAACACTGAGTTGAAATAAATAGGAAATTGTAGATCTGCTCCTGCTCTCGTTTATGCCACATTATAAACAAGAATAAACAGCCTTTTACTTTCTTAGTCTGTATTTAAATTTAATTGCTTTTGGCACTTGCTGTCATGGAGGTAGCTCAACATTGATTTGTTCACCTTTTATGTCTGTATGAAATAAAACATTCTGTTTGGTTCTCCATTTCTGTCTATATAAACCTGTTTGGGAGCACTACTGGTTATGGTGCCTCCACCAAAATTTTTGGAATAATCCAGAGTATCAGTCTGCATTGCAGTTGTCTGAGTCCAGTATCTTTATGCAAAGTCAGAACTCTCTTTTCCTTATGAGTATCCTTTACCTTGAAATTCATGAGCCATCCCTTTGTTCAGTAAGTTCTATGGATTCTTCTCACTGGTGTCTACTCATTTGCTGCTGCTTTTTAATTTTGGCCTTGGGAGTGTTTGGATGGAAATATTTTAGTTGTTGTGTGTTTATATATAAGTGTAGGTGGGAGTTTGGATAAGAAAGGATTTCTGTTGCTTTTCAAGTTAAATTGTTAGTAGTAACCTCAGAGACAAAAGCCGTGATTATCTGGGCTTCCCCTCTTTAAAGTTCTAAGAAAAATTTGCTTTACTATTTTAATCAGAAGGACCTCTTCCTTTACTAATGAAACTGCAAGGCTGTGAGCATGTTTGCCATCCTAAAAGAATTCATGTCCCTATATTTGCAATTAGAACTCATTCATTCAAATTGATTGAGATCAACTGAGATCAACAGATAAAGATGAAAGAATACTGGACTAAGCAAAGCAGATTTTTTTCCCCTCATGGACAAAGGTATTTTTAATAATTAATTATAACACTGTATAGTAGATCACTTTCATGAAAAACTGAAAAAATATGGCTTATTTGTAAAAGTAAAAAGGTTTGAGTAATCTGAGGTGTTTTTTCAGATCTCTATATTAAATACTTGAGCAACATTAAAGATTCCTTTTCATTTAGCTGGCATATTAAACAAGATTGTAATACATGTTTATCTTATTTCAAAGTAACAGCCTGGCGCTTTTACTTAAGTATTCTAATTTAAAAAAAAAAAAAAAAGCAGTAGAAATTTAATGAAATGTATGAGCAAAATTCTGGAGATAACTAACTAATATGGGCCTTACATAATTTCCCAAACTGATAACTGCATTTCTCTGGGTTCAGGTTTTTTTCAGAATTCTTGGGTTCAGATTTTTGTTCACTAGTTCTGGGAGCTTTACCTCTGCTGCAGGCCCACACAAGTAGCACACCCAGGTAGGTACCTGTTTTGAGAGGTAAGAGCATCTCCTTTGGGGCTGAGGTTTTGCAGGGCTGTATAGTACCATGTTTTTATATGTGAATCCAATAAGAATACCATGTAAGGAATGTAATTTTACCTGGTTACAAAAATAGTATTAGACAACTTGTCAGAGTTCATATTTTTTCATTATTTTGATGTCATAAAAGTCACCCTTTCTTCCATCAGAAATTCCCAGTAGATGTGGATGAGGAAAAAGAGTCATCTTTCAGGTCTGTCATCACTCTAGTTCCCTGAGCAGATGCCAGTAAATTGGACTCTGAACACCTTAAATACCACTAGAATTCCTTGAAAATGAGATGTAGTTTCTTGCTTTGTCGTGGTGGAATACAATAGTGTTGGTGAAAGCAAAAATGAAATGTCTTTCTTCAATGAAACTAGCATGGAAAGGTTTATTTTAAGAAATTCCCATGAGTCAGATTTTGATTATCAAGTTAGAACACAGTTTTCAACTCTTGTGATTTTATTGAATATTTAATTTTGCAGAGATTTATACTTCTCTATCTGCCCCAGTTGCCGAAATTGGATTACTATCTCGGAAGGTAAGTTTTCTTTTTTGAAAAGTAACTGCTGGATGACTGCTTGATTTGGGAAATAGCTTAACTAAAGTTTAATGCTCAGTTCCTATGGGAAAGCAAAGAGAATCAAAGCTACTTATTCCCTATATCTAAAACCCATAAATAAATACACACTGTGTGAAAATTATTTTATTAATATTTTATTAATCTTTAACAGTGGGAGAACAAGAGGAGAAACAATGTAGACAACTAAATAATTTTTTTCTAAACCAGCTATAATTTAACTTGACTAACATGGAAGAAAATGCACAATAAATTAAACAGGTGTTCATGGTCTTTTTAGTTGGGGTACTGAATTGGGGAATACCATTCCTAAACTATTACAACTGTTTTAGGACCCCAGTGAACTTAACATGGGTTACTTACCTGGAGGCATGTTTTTGTACTTTGTGCTAGATTGTGTGGTTAGAAAATACAAGAATTTCTATAACTTGAATTTCTGAATTCCTAATGAATTTTAGGTCATTACTTAAAATGGTAAGGCTATATACTGGCCTGATAGAAGTATTAAGCTTCAAAAAGAAGATTAGGGTGTCGAAAGATTGAGGAATCTAAATAAATATCCTGCCCCAGCTCTTCCCATGCCCATCACAGGAGAACCACTGGGTCTCCCCATATTCCCACCACAACGAGCCTCTTCAGCCAAGTTTTCAGAGGGAGAAGTCTGATTCTTACAGGGTTACTAGAGCTATTAGGGGTGCAGGCACTTGGGGATGGCAGAAGTCCTGTGAGGGGATGCATAGGGGAAGAACCAAAGGCAGGGAAAGAGAGGGATCACAGTGTCTTGGGGAGAAACAAGCCTGGGAAAGCCAGAGCTATTGTCACAAGAGGGACAGGTGTCCTATGAGTGGGCTTCAGGTCGGGGTGTGATCACAAGGATTACCAAGCTGGACTAGCCAGCAAACAGGTGGTCTGGGAACCATGGGGGTTTATGGTTGGGTCTCTAAGAATGCTGCAACTGAAGGACCTGGCTGCTGGAGAGACCAAGAGGTCCAGGCTGTCTGCCAGGGAGACCATGGGGCCTGGATGTCAACTGGGAGCACCGTGTGTGCATTTGAGAGACGGTTCTGCACCAGCACCTGGCTGTGACCTCGGGGGCTCATATGCCCAGTTGCCAGCTGGGGAGACTGGGATCCAGAAGTGACACAGCCTGCTGCAGTGTTTGAGCCCTGTGCTGGACACAACTACACTTCACATGGCTGTGTTTACAGATATCCCAGTAAGGGTATGTGTACGTGCAATGTGTACACAGACATTTTTGTGTGCCTGTTCTCTACAGGGTATAATGCTCAGCCTCGTTGGACCTGGGGACGTGAAGATGCAACAGCCTCACCTCCATCAGACCATCAGACTGACTACTCCTAAGAGTATCCAATTCACCTTTCACCTTTGAAAAGTCAGCACATAGTTCTATGTCATTCGTTCAGATTTCAATCACAGAAACAAACAGAATTTAAAAGGTATGATCAATTCCAACTTTGCAAAAATTTTGGCCCCAGGTAACATTGGTATTTTACAAAAGTTCCTGAAATGTTCAATCTGGTTATCTGTGATATGTACACTTGTAACTGGCTTCAGAAAAACTCCCAGTGTTAAGTTATGAAAAGTTTTTTCTACATGAAAGCAAAAGTAATATTTGGTAATATTTCTGACTTTGGGAAAACCATAAACAAGGAGATGGAGAACAGTCATAGTCGTATAATATCTATCATATCTCATTCACTTTTGCAGGCTAGGTTGTGTAATCGTCTAATCAGATTTTTTTTCATATCTTTGGTCTGTGTGACTCCCCTGAAGTTAATTCAAAAATATTCTAATAAAGAGGCTCAAATGAAGTGCTTTACGATAGTCATTTTCATAATGGGCTCAAAATCTTCCTCAGCCATACAGTGAGACATCCATGGAGCTGATTAACCTGGACTTATCTACTCCTACACAGCACTAAACTCATCCTGAGGTTTCCTGTTCTTATGGAGGTATTGGATTATTCAGACTCAGCAAATAATAGGTGTGGTAATGCACACCTCTCATATTAATTTTGCCCGTTTAAATCATCTTTGTGATTATACTTTTGCTGTTTGTAAGAATGATGCCAGGTGGGTAACTGAGGACTGAAGCCACTCCGTCATAGAGCCTTGTAGCTGGAACAAATCCTGGGTACTCAAATAACTTAGATACTAAAAAGCAATATAATCCTCTCTTGCAGTCCTGGTGACCATTTGGTTTGAATTCATGTGCATTGATATTGTCTGAAGTTCATGACAAATTCTATGAGTGTCTACAAAATAATTAAGACAAAAAAATGGTATCTCCCTGTGCTTGTGTAAGATGATGTTGCTTAGAAATAGATCCCTTTTATGATGTTTCTATTCATAAGTGGAATTCATCAGACATACATTTAAATATTTAATGATTACCTGAATGGAAAGTGAAAACAGCTGTAATTCTATTTAAAGTACTGAATAACTAGTCGCACTGGTGTATACCAGAAGGAAGTATGGGGACAAAAATTTGTACTGTCAGATAAAACTAGCAATCTAGAAAAACAATATTATAAAAAATTATCTGAGTGAAAGTAAATTCTTTTATACATTACATTAGAATTCTTTTATACATTACATTAATTTAAAAGTAAACACCACTGAATAACCTTTTTTGTCCCCTACTTTTCTGTTCTATCAATGTTGCACTTGATATTGAAATAGCAAGTGTTTTGCTTCTCTATTTTGTCTCAGTGGTCCAAACACAGATGCTGCTAACAGATTACACAGCCTTTACACTTCCTTCTTCTCAGGCTAGTGTTTCTATATTATTTAAAACTCAGAAAACAGGCCTTACATCAAACTGCAGAGTTAGGTCATATATCAAGGTAGCAAAAACTGTGGTACTGTTTCTCAGCTCATTACATGCTAAATTACTGACACTCATGGTTGTGGACTTCATGCTGGCATTTGACAACAAAAGAGACTGGTTGCAGTCCAGGTGAGATAAGAGCTAGACAGTTGGTCCATTAATCAAGTGAACAATTTCAGCTTCACAGAATGCTAGCCTCAGATGGTCTAAATTGGCTTAGTCAGTGGAGCTCTGCTGCCTCACTCCAAGGCCATGACCCCCATTTTTTATCTGATTTGTTAGCTGAGACAGCCAGTGGGTTAAGCGACACAGGGAGAATATTTTATTTTAGTGCCAGACACCTGCAGTTGACTTCAAGTTATGACAAAATTTTTTACTTTGGTCACAAATGCCAGCATTCCTATGCTGGAAAAGCCTAATTTGTCTTTAAAACCCGTGTTTCTGGGATTGGGACTAAAATCCTTTTGACTAAGGCATGTCACTATGGTAGAGAACTGAAGATGAATGGTGTTGTGACCTCCTTTTTTACCACTTCCATTGACATCTTCATTCTGATATTTACAAGTTTTCAAAAATCTAAACCATCTCTAGCCCAAGCCTCTATACATATAAATCAGTAGGTATTGACCTACTAAAAATTCTCTCTACCATTCTACCATTTTTCTACCGTAATTCTACCATTTCCTACTAATAATTCTCTCTGAATCCAGTGCCTCTACATTTAAAGAGACATCAACAGGCAATAGAGACATCTGTGAGAATACAGAGACAACCAGATGTGTTCTGCACGAGCCACTTCATTTCCACGCCCTGGAGCTTGCCTGCTCCCTGCCAGGTGGGCAGTGAGCTCGGGCCCCTGCCCCAGCACACATTGCTACTCCTCCTCCAGGGCAGAGTTGCCATGCCTAGAAGGGTGGTAGCATGGATAGAGAAGGATTTGCAAGGCTGCAAACCTCCTACAAAAGAGGGAAAATGGCCAGTTGACCTGTGCCAAGCAGCTGCAAGGTTGGTACATTCATTTCCTGCTGATCATGGAGAAAGTCAGCTGCCAAACCAGGCGCTGGCTGTTGAATTTACTGTGTGGAAACTATACCCCTGAGGTCTCCCCTCAGACCCTCTCCACAAGTCTGGAAACAGCACTAAAGCTCTTTGTTATTGCTCATTCTAAAAAGAAATATCAATATTAATTTCATTTAATAAAACAAATCCAAAATAATGAATACTGAGTTTCCCATTTTCTAGCACTCAGTGTGCCAAAAATAGATGTAATTCTCCTGGTGACGGGCATGACCAGCCATCACACGTTAGACAGAGTTTTTACATCAAGTAAAAAGCCTATTTTTTGTTTTTAAAACAAAAGGATATTCTGACAGAAAGCACTTTGGGGAAGTACACTTTGGCTTTTCCTCCTACAGCCAGAACATGACATGCTGAAAAGGCATGTGATAAAGTGAAACAAGAATCTACATCAGTTTATTTTGTAAACACTCTTATTTGATATTTCACTTCACATGGATAAATTTTTGAATTTAGTGGAAATTAGAAAGACTAATGTAAGTTCTATCACTATAATTGAGACATGAAGATATTAATGCAAACAAATAGTCTTACCCGGGGTTTTCTAGTTAATTATATTTCTCATGGTCACTATGACAGATATCTTACCTACACAGATATATTGTGTTAATAGCCCAAACAAAATGGGGAGATATATATATGGGAAATATGTAACTTAGAAACAGAGAGAGAATCAACCTGACATCACTAACTTCAGAGTAAGAAGGAAACGAACTGTCTCCAAGTTTTCTACTCTGATTTATAATGGTGAAAACAATTATTATCCAGACAGAATGCTGCAACTGTGGTACCTGCCAGGCCAATGAAGTACCTTTGAGGAGCCTATCTTAAATCTGAATGAGTCACACATTGCTGCTAAGTTGTGGGAGATAAGAACTATCTGCTGCTTTTCCACCAGTCATAATAGCAAAAGTAACTGCACTATTACTTGCACAAGCAAAAATTTTAAACTGTTGTTTTCATTCTTAAACCCTGAGTACAGTAATAAGCAATTATTGTTTTTATTAACTTCAGCCATGTCCAAATTTAAAGTAAAAACCCAACAATAACACATTTTATCTAGGCTGCAAAACAGTTAAAAAAATTCCATTTATGCATCTAATTTTATGCATAATGAAGTGGAGAAAACCCGTTCCTTCTTGTCCAGTGCCAAACCCCTGCAATCCTTAAAACTGCAAGTTTAAAGGATTGCCCTGTACACAAAGCTCTGAACCATATTTCTACCTCCCATTAACTAATACAGATTGGTAAACTCTGCAATTTCTAGAGATTTGGATTGAAAAATATTTATCAACTTTCATTGTTTGAGAACTTATTCATAAGTAATCACTTTTTTTTCTTCTTGAGGGATAACACAAGAAATTCTGTATTTCATTACTTTTAATATAGAGGAGTTATGTATTTTTACTTGTGTGATATGAATAGGAATGTAGCTACAATTTTTCATACAGTATTCAATCATACTGTATTTTTCTTGATTATTTGTGGATAAAGTACATGTCTGATGATGTATAATTTTGATCACTCTCTCAAGCATAATTAGAAAAAAAAAAGTCACGTATTTTGCCGTTAGCTACACAGTCTTAAGAAGAAGAATAATTTTGAATTTACCTTTGCTGGTCAGAATATCTTGGCATCTTGCCTCATAAAACCAACATGTCTCCAAATTTCAGTCACCTTTTAAGAGCAAATCTCTAAAAAAGTCCTGACTTTTATTAGAATCGGTAGGAGTCTCAGAGAAAATGTTTTGGTCTACCAGTTTTAAAGATATGTGAAAGGTTAATATCTATTTGGAGTGGTTACTATATATCACAGTGTCACAGAGAGCCTTGAGAAGATGTAACAGAAATACCACCATAGCCAGAGGCAGTTTGTCAGGGGGACCAGGACATAAGCCAGCTGCTCAGCTTGTGATTGAGAAAGAAAAAAATCTTCACTTTCTTGACTTTTATGTCCTTGCTATGTCAACTTTCTTCATAACTGAGAAATTTTCCATGCCTTCAGGTAAGCCCTTGTATCAATTTGGAATAACAGAGAGGAGAAGTTACTGTTGTGAATGTACCTGGAGACATTGGTTCCCAAATGCCATATTCTGATAGAATGCATCAGCTCACAGTGATGCGTAGCTCTCACTTATAGCCAAGTGTTTGAATGACAATCTTCCTGCCACTCATATTAGATGGACATAGAGAAAGTGTTACCAGAAGTACTTTCATTAAGTATCCTGAGGCCTGAGTGAAAAGAAAATTATTTTATTACAAATGAATGAAACAGAAAAGCTGGCAAGAAACTTTGAGTCTTTACTTTTGGTTTTTTCTTTGGGTTTTTTTGGTTTTTGGTTTTTTTTTTTTTGTTTTGTTTTGTTTTTGTTTGTTTGTTTTGTTGTGTTTTTTTTTTTTTCCAAAAAAATAGACAATCTGCAATTAAACATATAGATAGACAAAAAACCCAATGACACACAGAGAGAAAAAAAGAGTCAATATGACTTAGGGATTACAATGGCCTTGATTTTATAAATACATTTCCCCAAAACATGAGCTTTTGCTCAAGCTGCCTCAAACCATTGCAGATAATATATGGCCCTTTCTCTCTTCTGGAACCATTTCATTGTGAAGATTTGATTTTGCAGCCATTTTAGAGCCAATATCTGTAAACACAATCTTTTCTAGAGTTTGATTAAAGTGTCTTAATTTCATGAAGAACACAATAGTGTATGAAGCGTAACCCTCTGAGGTGAACTGTAGGAGAGAAGATTAAACTTCACAAGGTACTAACTCAGCTATGTCCCCCACATCTGAGAACCAAAATCATATACTTACAGAAAATTTCATAGAACACAAAACTTTATTTGTTGCAGCAGGTCTCTTGTTAGAGAGCAGAAATGAACCAAGACACAGACTTCTTGTTTATCACAGCATGAAAAGGGTCCTGGTTTATTCCCCTTTACAGCTCAGCCATCCTGACTCCAACCATTCACTGACTCTGGCTCAGCAAGCTCCTGCTGCAGGTTTCCCTTGCAGCCTCTGACTGCTGGTTATTTCCTGGCGAACTCTGACTGCAGGCATTGGTTTGCAGACTCTGACTGCAGCTTTTACCTGGCTAGACTGTGACTGCAGACTCAGACCAACTTCATAGCAGTGATTCTCTCTCCCCAAGATTCTTCGGCTTCATGATTGTCTCAGTCCTACCTTCTTAAAGTTCCTCCTCCTTCATACACACTCCCTTTTATCATATTTATCTTTATTGGATATTCATGTGACTCATCAGGGGCAAGGCTGTATTGGGTAATTAATACAGCTGTTACTTGTCAGGGGCAAGGTCACCTGTATTCCCTTCTCCTACATTTATTGAAGTCTATTTCATTGCCTTTATAAAACGGCTTTCCTTTCTGTAGAATTTGAGTTTGAGCTTGGCTCAGGTCTAGTTAATATTTAAGTGCAGCAGACAAATTGCTTAGGTCATGTTCAGGCTTTGTAGCCTTGCTTTGGCTGACAATATAAAAAGTATATGTGTGTGCCAATGGCAGCCTGAATAAATGCATAGTGCATGTAGGGATAGTTGCCCAAGAGTTTAGAAAGCCTTTGAAAAAGAGAAGAATGAGAAAAGCTCATAGTCAGGCAAAAAAATTACTTTTTTGTGTGTCTACTATTCGGGCTGTCTTGGACCTGCCCTTGAAGAAGACAAACAGAGTAGCTAAAGGCTGGCATGATAAACCTGCAGAGAATAACTTACACAAACCAGACATTTGTGCACGCTTCTGAGAAACACTGATTCAGAACTACACTCAGGATTTCTAAGGTTTCAAATCTGCATGAGTGTGTGTAAGATGACTGTTTCACAATGATTTTTATTTTTTTTTTATATCAGCAATTAAGGTTTTCAACCTGGAACATTCCCAGGAGCACTGTATCAGATGATCTGCTTCCAAAATCAAAGCTGTCCTTTCAGCAGAGCTATGGACTCCCTTCGGCAACAACATTTTCTTATTTGAACAGTAATTTTTTTTTTTTTTTTTTTGAAACTTATATCTACTTATTTAACAGAAGTTGTTTTGCTACAATAATCTGTTGAAAAGCTTACTAGTTTCCTTGCAAGCAGGACAAATACAGGCTGTGTGAACTACATAGATATATAAATAACTCCATTTTGTATTTATAAACTGTCCTTCAGTGCTGTTAAATATCATAACATACTTCTCTAGGGTGTCTGTATTATTAAAAGGAAAGCATGAATGAAAAAATGTTATTGTCCTTGCAAAACATTTTAAAGGCAAACTTCCCTTACTGCAGCACTTATCTTATATAGATAAGTTTTATGGTCTCTGTGCATTTTTCTTTCGCTTTGTGTTAAAATAGCAGTATCCAGAGTCTGGTATTCATATTTTCACCAGCTGATGCTAATCCTAGCTAAGTAAAACATGCACAAATTCCTAAAAACTATTCCTAACCCACAAAAGGTAAAATGAATGAGGTATTTTAAAACTGATACAAGCTACTCAGACATGTTAATAGCTGGATGCAATTTACAGGTAAATAAAATTCAATACTTGATATCAATTCTCAAATCATTCAGTCTTTTACCATCCAATACAAACTAAATTTATAAAATATAAACCTAAGGGATGGAGAAGCTAGACAGGCAGTGCACTCTAATCCCAAAGTGCATTGTTCTATTTGACATTTTCCCTTCTAGACCTAAATCCTAACCAGTACTGGGTGACAAAATCATAGTAATTTTTATCTTTTTTGACCCAAATAGGGTACAGCAATGCCACTGGGAAGAAGATCTTGCCCAAGGCAAATTCTTGGGATGGCAAAACCCACAAATATTACAAAAGAGGGTAAAACCAGTATTTGAGCAGAACAAAAAAAAACAGGTTAGGAAAGACTTATGAGTATATATTTATTATATGAAATGGTCATTTAGTTTAGCAGTTTTTCCATGGATCCATTATTATGCTCTTCCTATTGAATACATACATATATATATGTGTGTGTATTCAATATATATATATATATATATATATACATATAAATATATGTATATATATAGATAAGGTGAAGTGTTCAGATTTATGCCTCTTGCTGTAGGGAGTCTGTACAAGCAGGTGGTTCCAAAAAGCAGAAAGTAGTCCTTTAGTCATTAAACTCTTCTTTCTAGTCTCAGTGTAAAAAAGAGGCAAATTTTGCTGCACAATATCAAAATTCAGAAAGTAAATGCTCCTAAAATAACACATATATCACATTTAGTCAATCCTTGCCGTCCAAACCCAATTAATTATAGTTGCTAGGTGATGCTTTTAAAACAAGTGCTGATAATGTGCTTATGATAATGTTGCCATGATACTTGCTCTTGGTAAATCAAGCATGTTTTCTCACACACCTTTCACATACTGACTTACATTGTGTGACTGCAATAGCACAAAAATACTGCTGCTGAGGAAATCTCTGTAAAATTTATCGACTCTTACAGTTTTGTTAGATTTCATCAAGTGTGAAAACAAAGCTAATGTTTTCAACCTCATGCTGTACTCTTTCTTAAAACCTGTATCACTTTAATCTTCTAAAAAGTCATTAAAAGTGGTTAGACAAAAATCTTTATACTGGCATCAAAATGCTTCCAGATAACTCTGGTGATATACAGTTAAATTCGCTAGATAAAAGAAAGCCCTGAATACTGAATACTCCAGTAGACTTTTTGTAAGGAAAACTTTCAAAAGTTTGCTCAAGGACATTTCTGCAATCACAAAACAGATAAAGAGCTTATTTGGCTCTGTCTCCTCTTTAAGTCATAATCTTTGTTTATGATACAGTCTTTCTGTAACAGTTGACATGATGTCAGTCACTACTGCAGGTAAAGCAAAATCAAACATTTGAAGAGCTTCTAAGTAATTCTAGGAAAAAGAAAATATGATAACTCTTAACCACTTAAGAGTTTTTTCTGATATAGTGTATGAGAAAACTTGTACTTCAGATATTTCTTGTTACAGGACATACATTTTCAAACATGGAGAACAGATTGCATTATCATTTGCACAGATTTTCATATGCTTCTATTTATATTTTTGTGAGATTTTGGTATTTACTCAGGATGGTATTTATCCACAAAATAATAACATCCTTTTCAAGATTATTAGATATTGATAACTTCTATGGTAACCAGCAGACATTAAAATTTGAAGCTAATACATAGCAGAGAAAGCAAGAAAATCTTCCAGTTATATAGATCTGAACCCATCAAGTAGACCTGAATTCAAAAAAGGGTAAAGGACTGGTCTGTAGATAAAGAAAGGTCTATAGAATTAAGCCACATAATACTACTATAATTTTTATTATTCTAGTCATACCATGTCTAAAAGTGTCCATTTAGCTGAAGACTGTATTGTGGAATTGCTCATATCTGGCTGTCATAATATTTTCTAATTTTGTTTTGGTTTTGGCTGGAAGATGGACTTTGGAATTCTTCTATAATGTTAGTAACTTAGGAATACTAAATGTGTTTTGATTTTTCTTAAAGAAAACTAACCTCGATCACGTTAAAATCCTTAGTATACTAGCTTGCATTTTAAGGATAAAAATAGATGATCAGACTTATACGTGTGAAGTATTTTCACAAAGATCCAAAAGCAAAAGTCATCTGCCCCTCCCACAGGACACAGTCCCACAAACTTCTCCAGCATGGGTATTTTCCATGGTGTACAGTGCTGCAGGAAAGGTCCATGTTGCAGGTTTTCCACTGTGAGTCACCTGTGGGTCACAGGTCCTTCCAGAAAACCTCTTCTTGCAAGGGCTCCTCTCCTTGGTCCACAGCTCTTAGTAGGAGTCTGCTCCTGTGTGGAATCTCCACAGACCGTGCCTTCTCTCAGGGCACATGAACCTTCTCTGGATCCTCTGCAGGCTGTGGCATGGATCCCTTCCACAATGGTCCTTCGTGGGCTGCTTCAGCTTGCTTCACCATGATCTTCTCCATAAGCTGCAATGGCCCCTGGACCCATCGCCTCTCCTTCCTTCTTCATTGATCTTGGTGTCTGATGAGTCGTTTCTTTCACATTTTTCTCATCCCTCTCTCAAATAGATGCATAGTGCTTGCTGATAATGTTGGTACCTTAACAATAAAAACTTATTTTTATTTGTTTAAAGAACATTAACCTCAGTCACACCAAAAGCATTAGCATACTAGCTTTTCTTGAATATGCTATCATTCTTAATGAAGCTATCACATACCCTTTATTAAATATGTTATCAGAGGCACAGCCAGCCCCACTGATAGGTTGTCTTTAGACAACAGTGGGTCCATTTTGGAGCCAGTTGGAACTGGCTTTGTCTGGTCTCTTCTCAGAGAGGCCATCCTTGTACCACCCTCCCTATGGGAAACTCACCATGCTAATACACCCTCCATGGTGGTACATATGACTTTGAACCTACTGAGACAGAGGAGGGATCTGAAATAAAGTGCTTCATGCTCTGCATTCAGCCTCCAGAGTGTCACGAGAACAACTGCCACCAGCAGCCAGCAGCCCTGCAGCCCTGCTGCAGGCAGCACCACCTGGTGCACCACCAGCAGCCCTGCTTTGCACGTGACCCTGCCAACATCGAGTCATTCCTAAATCCCATCCTAGGGAACTTACAAGGAGAAACCTAACTACAAGTGTTGGCTGGGCTGTATTGTGACTCTGCTCAGATTTGAAAAATGAGCTGGATTTGCCCATACTTAGACCCTTTCCATGTCTGGAAAACAAGCATTGTAAACTGTTAACGCGCAGTTTTCATTCTTTCCAAGACAATGTAACAGCAAAGAAGTCATTTTAAGGATCACAGCTCTTTACTGTGATGCTGAAATTCTTCTTCTTCCTCCCCTTTTGGAACTGTGGGATTAGTTTCTTTTTGTCTGGCATAGATCACATTGATCCTGTCCTTCAGGAAATACATGCCAAATTTAATCATTTTCTCCAGCTTTGCTTGAGATTTGGAGATGGGAGCAGCTTCTAACACATATTCAGTTACACTTGGACAGAAGCAAATAAGATAATCTCTTTCAGAACCTGTAAGAAGAACAGTTTATAAACTAGCAAAATTTAAAAGAAAAGACTACACTTCCAACCAAACTGGAGGATGTATCTACTCCTCTGGGAAACAAAAGAGAAGAAGAGGAAGGAGAGAGAATTGTTTTAATTTTTGTACTAGTATTTTATGATTATATTGGACATATTTTTCATGCGGTAAAACTCACCCTTAAGAATACTGAAAAGCATAAATTAAAATTAAATATTTAACCTGGAAATCTTTTTCTTTTAAACATGTATTATAAAAGTAATAACACTTATGAACTATTCCCTTCCCTTCCCTTCCCTTCCCTTCCCTTCCCTTCCCTTCCCTTCCCGCACCTTCCCGCACCTTCCCGCACCTTCCCTTCCCTTCCCGCACCTTCCCTTCCCGCACCTTCCCTTACCGCACCTTCCCTTCCCGCCCCTTCCC